>AWOL01S0056910.1:0-34854 GCA_000715115.1 Nicotiana otophora
AAGAAGAATCGGAACAGTGTCGAGAGGTGTGATTTTGCTGTAATCCCTGGACAAACCTTTCTTCAAAAATACAAACCTCATGGACAGTCGAATCCTTTCGATTACTAAGAAGAATTAATTAATTCACCCAACAAGATAATGCAAATATATCACAAGTTATGTCTCTCTCGATTACATGAACATGTGAATATAGATGCAATAATTAAAACATCCAAAAACGATCCACCAACAAATATCAATACACAAAATCCATCAAACCCTAAAGAAAACTACTCCGTAGATATAGAGCAATTCGTCACGAATATGTTTAAAGTAAATAAAAACATAAAACGATCCAAACTTTTATCTTTAGTCAGATTCAATGATGGATTCCTTGTGCTTTTGCTTCTCCAACTCCTCCTTAGCCTCCTTAGTTCTTAGATGTGTCAAAAGTCTTAAAAATAACGTTTTCCATGTATATATACCAAGTAGGGTCGGGCCCAAACGAAAACACATTTTCTTGCGCAAAATAGGACAACTACTCTATAAAAATTGCACAGGCGCGCCGCATGGGGTGACGCGCCATGCGGGGCATTTGTGGGGAAATCCAAAGAGTTGAAATCTGTCAAGCAACCGAAAAATATACAGGCGCGCCGCGCCACGCGCCGCTTGTATTGTTTTCTCAGAGTACGAATTTTTCTTGACTTTTTGATATCCAAACATGGTTCTCGACCCCCAAACGCGATCTCGGCTTAGTCCCTCGGGCTTTTAAGACTTCAAATCTCCAAATCACTAGAATTCATTATGTAACATTTACATAGCTCGGAATTCTCCTACAAGGCATAAAGCACACAATTAGTGCAAAACACTAACGATTAAAGCTCAAACTCAATTAAAGTAGAGTAAACTAGAGTGCAATAAGCGACTAAAATACGAGATTATAGCCTACCATGATGAACATGTACACTTTCCATAATTAGTGATACTATATACTAGTATATGTTATTTTGATTATGTTTTTATCATTGTAAAATAATCTACACATCTCTACTACATGCTGATAAATAAAGATCCATTTCATATTTTTGTTTCAGGTCCTTTTAATAAAGGATCTATCTCTCCTACATACTCTTAAAAGATAGTAATTTATTTTGTTTTACTCTAATTACTGTATTATTAAGTATAAATATTACTGTATTGTTAAGTATAAATATTATTTGTCTGCTTGAGTTTTTTTAGCCTGTAGTACATGCATTACAATTCAACTCATATACAATGCATGCCTGCTAAATAAAGTTGATCACGCATTTTAGTCGAAATTCAACTTTTGTTTTAATATTTGTCAAGCCGCCCTATGCTTTAAAATATTTCAAGAAAATAAAAAAAAAGCTGCAGAGCTGTCATATAGGGGCCCATCAAATAAATGATGAAGCATCAATAGAATCATGTTAACAAAAGGGCTAGGCGACAATAATTATACAAACTAATACATCCTGAGTAAAAACTCAAGGTATTAAATCGGGATCACGTTCGGGGTCAAGGACCAAGTCTGCATATCAAAAAGTAAGAAAAAATTACTTTGAGAAAATTGCACTACCGTGTCGCGCCATGCGTAGCGGGGCGCTAGTGCAAAATTCCTGCAAAGTGAAAAGAATCAACTCTCTGAAAATCCTCACTAATGTGGTGCATGGGGCAGCGCATAGCGTGCCACGCCAGTGTATATTCGCGGTCCAATTGTCCCAATTCGGCTTTGAAAAGGTAGTTTCGTCCGGGCCCATTCCTACATGGTATAAATACATCAAAAATATGAATTTCAGAAAAAATTTTACCTACGGAAGATTAGAAGAGCATTGGAGACTCAAAGCACAAGGATTCATCATTCTTTCCTCAACTCAACACCCGAGTTTGGATTGAATTCATGTTTTCTTATTTTTCAACTTTATTTGTAATGAATTTCTCCATGAATATAGAGTAGTTTACCTTAGGGTTTGACGGATATGGTGTTTTGATAAATATTTGTGGATTTTAACTCTAGTTCTTTGCTTGAATTCATTTATGGAGCTTTGAATTGATTGCAACTTTATTTATCAGTTTATTTAATCGAAAGAGGAATATTTTAGTGATTATCTTTGCATTATTTTATTTGGTTTAATTCGGTAATTCTTTTAATTAATCGAAAGATCTTGTTGAATTGTTGATTAACTCAAATTAGGAGAATATTCGAGAGACATTTTCTTGAAAACTAATTCATTAATGCATGCTTGCATATGTTTACAGTGCTTATATTAGTTCAGCTCGTAGAGTTAATATTTAATCGAGAAAGGAGACTTGACTACACGTTTGAACTAATCATCGAGTGAATTCGTGAAAATTATTGGAACCTTAGAGTGAATTGAACTAGAGTTATGATAGAATGTATGAGTCCACCGAACAGTTTAGAGAGCTGGTCCTATAATAGTTTTCACAGAACCAGCCAATACAACAGTAAGTAAATGACACACGGGATGTTACGTGGAAAACTCCCTGCTCAAGGGGATCAAAAACCACGACCTACACTGGTAGGATTTCAACTTCACTACTGAGAAATCTTTAGATTACAACCTATTGCAACCTAGGAATTAAACTCTTAATCCCTCACTAACTTGTAATACACCTATTACAAGCCACTTTGCAATACACCTATTACAAAGACTTCAACTCATGACTAACTCTAGTCACGACACAAATACTAAGGGTTTATGGTTTTCCAAGGTTCCTAATTATAGATTCTAAATAAGCAAAGTAGGAATTACAATGAAGAACAAATACAAAGTTACAACTCAACTAAGGACATACAAAAGACTTGTTGTAGGAGCTGGTCCGTAGTAGTGTTGTACTTTGTTCTTGATGCACTTGTGACTTCAATACTTGATTATCAGATCTGGAGTCTTTAAATCAATTCACAAGTGTTCAAGTAATATTTTGTTGTAATGCTTCTTGTTAATATCCTTTAGATGACATCACTTGGATGATGTAAACACTTGGTTGGTAAAAAGCCCTTCCCAATGGGAAGTGACTGCTGCACTGTAACATGTACAATGCAGGCAGTCACTTTCTAACTGAAGAGTTGACTTCGTGCTGCTGTCAGGGAAACTCAAAGGGATCAGGTCCCTAAGTTGATTCTTTTCTGTCTGAAGTCATACAGCACACATTAGCTTGAGTCCGTTGATAGAGATATATACCAAGTGTACATCAGGTCCTTTATCGGATTCTTAACAATAAGTTTGTAAGATGATCAAAACATAAATCTAAGATACTTTAAACTCATCAATGTCCCCCTTTTTGATGATGACAAACTTAAAAATTGAAAACTATTTGTAGAACATAATGAACCAGATAAAGCACCAGGAACTTCACAAGTTCCCTCTGACTCTATGCTTCCCCCTTACTCAGATGCCCCTGCTTCAATTTATCTTCCCCCTTTTGGCATCATTAAAAATACACAAGCAAGTGATCAACATAAAGAAGTCTAGCCCAGCTAACTCATGCCACATGTGTGCACACAACATGATAGAAAAGAGAAGCAAAAAAAGACAAGCATGTAACAGCAAAAGAGAGTCTTCATTGATTTTTATTAAACATAAGCCTTTGCCATTACAGCAAAGGCAAGTTTGGACTGTTAAAAGCGAAAGCATTACAGGTGAAATCCATCCATATCACAAAAAAGACAAAATAACTACCACAAGTCATCAAAACAAAAGATAAAAACTTGACACTGGTCACTGGAAGATTTTCTTAGGGGGCACTAGAGGAGGAAGGCTTGGAGAAGGCAACAAGAGTGTTGAGAACAAGGTCAATCCGAGCATTTGCGGACATTTGCTCTGCGAGCAGTTTCTCTCTCAAGTTCTCCACCCGTTGCCTGAGCTCAGAATTTTCTTTAGACAGACGAGCAACTTCTTCACTTGATGAACTAGAGGGTCCTGGTGCTGCTATAGCTTGACTAAGCTGAGTCTCAAGAATGGTGTTCCTTGCCTTCAGCTTCCTGATCTCCTCTGTGGCACTATTCTGGTCGTTGATTAGCTGTGAGATCGTCGAAGTGCTTCCCATGCCTCCAACCTTCTTTAATACATTCACATTCCTCCAGTGTAGTTTTCGAGAAGGTTTGTTTCCTGCTCCCCATCTTGGGATTTCCTAAGGGTACATCAAAGAACTTGAAAACACGCGTGAGAAGAAAGCCATACGGAAGTCCATGGTTCCCATCTTTGAAAGCTGCCACTTTCTATATATGTTCAATCATAATGGCAAGCAAGTTGATAGAACGGAACTCATCTAGTGCTTCCATTAAGTATAGATCAGACCTGGAAGTAATAGACCTTCTTTCAGCATGAGGGAGCAGAACTTTGTTAACCAACTCGAACAACAGTTGGTACACAAGAAGCAGAGCCTTCTTGTGTACCCGTTCTCTATGCTGGACAACTTTTTCTTTCACAATGGCGCGCCTAAAATTAGAGCCACAAGCACCCCTCACATATGACAACCCTGCAGATGGAACCTTGAGAATGTCCCCCAACACAGTAGCATCAAATACCATATCCACTCCATTCACTAAAACACAGATGTGGTCATCTTCAACAGTGAAGAGGTCGGCATAGAAGCTTTTGACCTCATCCTCATACACTTTGGTCACATCCTCTTTGAACAGATGGCCCCACTGCTGAAATTCCATCATCTCAAGAATTTGTCGCATACCCGCCATTTCAGAAATCTCTGGGTCAAAAGTACGACCCCACAGTACCTTTTGATGTCTCAACCTTTCTTGCACTAGTACACTTACACTTTTCACCTTTTTTGCAGAACCAGTTTCTCCAACAGTTTTTAACTTTCTTTTTCCAGACATGCCAATGCAATTTCCCTTACCACTTGATTTTACCAGAATATCATCATCAGACACAACTTCTTCCTCCACAACTTGCTTAGACTTGACACTACTTTTCACAGACTTTTTACTTGGTTTTTCAACAACTTCCTTCGAAGCACTCTCAATAGATTGTTTCTTTTTCTTAGATCTCTCAACCAGGGAACTTGGTTCCTCCTGAGCATCCTCATCCACCTCTATTACTGGAATAGTTTTGGCATACACAATTTCCCCATCCTTCATCAGCCTCTTCTTCTTCTTCTTCTTGCTACTCCTTCTGCTTTTCTTCAGGGTAGACTCAAAAGCCTCCTTCTTTTGCAACCTTGTGGTAGGTCGCTTAGAAGGGAGCTCAGGAGTGATCACAGGCTTTCTCATCTTGAAGCGAGCACTGGGAACCCCATCATCCTGATCATCCTCATCACTAGATCTCACAATATAAGGGATAGACTCCAACGGCTTAGCGTCAAAGTGAGGAGAATAAGCAGGGTCAAAGCTGACCTGGGAAGATGATTCCTGACTTGTTTCCTCAGGGAGGGGATCAGGCTCATCAGCAGGGTTCCAGTAGCTTCTTTAGGTGCAGGTGGTTCAAAGAGCACCATTGTTCCTTTTTTTCCTAAGAGCAGAGTCCCTTTCCCTGAGACTCAGCTATGGTAAAAGGTCTTTTATTCACTATTCCCTCAGTAACAATGGCCAATATGTTTTCAGCGGCCTCCTTTTCCTGAGACTCCATGGGAGCAACAGTGTCCAAGACTGGAGAACTTATGTACTAATCAATATCTTCCTCAAAAACCACTTTTTCTTGTTGAGTTTCACCCTCTTTTTTATCCTTATTATGTTTTTTGAGAGTATCAAGCAACAAAGAAGAAACAGTGTCGACTTTTGAGGCTTCTGATTCCTCAACACTTAACGAAGGAGTCGGGTAAGATGGATTTGTGATAGAGATAAGAGGTGAAAGGGAATCAAGTTTTGATATATCGGTATCAGTAATAGTGGAAGAGGGGATTTTTGGTGGTGTTTCAAAGGTGGCAGATGAGTCGAAGATGTTACATTCCAAGGTGGGTAGGGTAGCTTGTTCTTCATCTATGGTAGATAGTTAGATTGAAGATTCTGGAAGGATGGAGAGAGAGGGATGATCGCTCAAGGTTAGGAATGAAGAGGTTTTAAGGAGGGAAAGGATAATTATTAGGGAAGAGAGAAACTAGTTCTGAAACGGCGGTAGGTTTGTGGGAAAATGCACCGTTACATAGAGAGATAATAAGATTCAAAAGAAAGGACGTGATATATAAGGTCTGAAAAGGTGGATGAGGTGGCAGTTAATTTTGTTTATTTTGAGATATGCATGAGAAAAACACAAGACTACTAACTTGTGGTACAAGAACTAGGTTTTTGACCGGTCTTTCGAAAAAGATTTTTCAACTCTCTTTTACCTCTCATGCATTGTTTCTTCAGCTTCTATAATCATCATGTGTGTGTACCTGCAACGGTATGGAGGTGAGTTAGGCTTGGCCGAAAAACACTTTAGCTAGATTTACATGAATGTAATTTTCATATCCATAGGGAAGGGAATTAGGTTCTCAATTTGGCTTGATTAACCCCAGTACCATCCTGTTTCTCTCAAAATGTTCCCTGCTTAGAGCTTTGGTGAAGATATCTGCAATTTGGTCTTCTGTACTATAGAACTTCATGCAAATAAGCCCCTTCTCCACGTTGTCCCTGAGAAAATGATGTCTCACATCAATGTGCTTGGTTCTCTTATGTTGGAATGGGTTCTTTGCCATGTTGAGTGCACTGGTGCTTTCACATAACAGAGGTACACAGTCAGTGTATACCCCAAAATCCTCCAATTGTTGTTTGATCCATAAGAGTTGAGCACAGCAGGACGCTGCAGCAATATATTATGCTTCCACTGTTGAGAGAGCTACTGAATTTTGCTTCCTTGTACCCCATGAAATCAGACAGGATCCTAGGAAATGAGCCATTCCATATGTGCTCTTCCTATCCACAAGGTAACCTGCATAGTCAGCGTCAGCATAACCAATAAGATTAAAGTTGTCACCTGAAGGTTAATACAGAACCAGGTCCTGTGTTCCCTTAAGATATCTCAGAATCCTTTTAGTAGCTTTTAAATGCGATTCCTTGGGATCTGATTGAAACCTTGCACATAGTCCCATACTGAATACAATATCTGGCCTGATGGCAGTGAGATAGAGGAGAGATCTAATAATGCCTCGATATTTTGTTTGATTTACAGGAGATCCATATTCATCCTTGTCCAGTCAAGTGGCAGTGGCAATAGGAGTGTCAATCACTTTTGATGTTTCTATATCAAACCTCTTCAAAAGCTCCTTGATGTATTTCTGCTGACTGATACAAGTTCCCTTCGTGGACTGTTTCACTTGAAGACCTAAGAAAAATTTTAGCTCCCCCGTCATGATCATCTCAAACTCACTTCCCATGAGTTTTGCAAATTCCTCACAAAGTGAGTCAGCTGTTGCCCCAAAGATAATATCATCAACATATACCTGAACAATGAGCAGGTTCCTTCCTTGTTTCTTCAAAAACAAAGTGTTGTCAATCTTTCCTCTTGTAAAGCCATTTTCTAAGAGAAACTTTGATAACTTTTCATATCAAGCTCGAGGAGCCTGCTTCAAACCATACAGTGCCTTGTCCAATTTGAACACATATTCAGGATGTTTATGACACTTAAAACCTGGAGGTTGCTTGACATAGACTTCTTCCTTTAGAAAACTATTCAGAAATGCACTTTTGACATCCATTTGGAACAAGGTGAATTCCATATGTGATGCAAAGGCAATGAGAATTTTGTTGGCTTCCATACGAGCAACTGGAGCGAAAGTCTCATCATAATCAATCCCTTCCTACTGATTGTAACCTTGGACAACCAGCCTTGCCTTGTTCCTTATAGTGTTTCCATGCTCATCAATCTTGTTCCTGAATACCCACCTGATTCCTATGATGGTTCTATCTAAGGATATAGGTACCAGGTTCCATACTTTGTTCCTTTCAAATTGATGCAGCTCCTCCTGCATAGCTGTGATCCAGTTTGCATCCTTCAAGGCTTCCTTAATATTTTTGGGTTCTATTTGGGAGAGGAAGATTGAGAAGGCAAGTGAATTTCTCGCTTTTGATCTAGTTTGGACTCCAGAATTAAGGGGGGTTATTATATTATCGAGAGGATGAGAGCTTTTGTGTTTCCAATTTGGAACCTGAATCTCATTAGTGGAGGAACTAGGTAATCCTGAATGGTTCCCTTGAATGTCTCTTTGTGCTGCCTGTGGGGTACTTTGAACTGCATCAGCTACTCTTTCTTCAGCTTCAGTGGTTGTGATGTGTGTACCTGGTTCCTCTTGAGTTGGAGAGAAAGAGGTTGCATTGTCTTCATTTGACTCATCATATGTGCCTTTCCATTTGCCATGTCAGTGATCTCTCCTGGAACCAGCAGTGGCTCACTGTCTTGATCATCCTTGTTTCTCTTCTCACCAGATGGAAGTGTCTCGTTGAAGATTACATGAACAATTTCTTCCACACATTGAGTCCTTTTATTGTAAACCTTGTAAGCTTTGCTTTGAGAAGAGTACCCCAGAAAGATTCTTTCATCACTCTTGGCATCACATTTTCCAAGCTGATCCTTTCCATTGTTGAGAATATAGGACTTGCACCCAAACGTTCTTAAGTGAGTCATCTTGGGCTTCCTTCCATTTAGCAGCTCATAGGGAGTTTTGTTCAAGAATGACCTGATTATGCACCTGTTCACCAAGTAGCATGCAGTATTTATGGCTTCTGCCCAGAAGTGTTTGGCTATCCCACTGTCAATCATGATTGTTCTAGCCATATCTTTAAGGGTTATGTTCTTCCTTTCCACAACTCTATTTTGCTGTGGAGTTCTTAGAGCTGAGAAATTATGGGTGATGCCATTTTCACTGCAGAATTCATCAAACATGGCATTGTCAAATTCTGTTCCTTGATCGGATCTGATGCAAGCCACTTTTGATTCCATCTTCACTTGAATCTTATTCACAAAGGCAACAAATACTTCGAATGTCTAATCCTTTGTTCTGAGAAATAGCGTCCAAGTGAATCTTGAGTGGTCATCTACTATCAACAAAATATATCTTTTTCCTCCTCTGCTTGGCACTCTCATAGGGCCACATAGATCCATATGAAGGAGTTCAAGTGGCTTTGATGTGATAACATCCTTCTTTGGCTTGAATGAGGATTTCACATGCTTTCCTCTAGCACATGCATCACACACTATGTGCTCCTTGAATTTTGAATTTTGAATTTGGCAATCTATGAACCAGGTCCTTTTGTATCAGCTTGTTCAGAAGAGAGAAGCTTGCATGTCCCAGCCTTCTGTGCCATAACTCTACATCATCATCAACTGCTTTCAGGCAGCTCATATCACCACTTTGTAGGGACTCGAAATCAGCAACGCATATCTTCTTGTATCTTTTGGCCACTAGTACCACTTCACCAGTTACCAAATTAGTAACTGTGCACACCTTTAACAAGAACTCCACCTTGTTTGTTTTATCACAAATTTGAGAAACACTCAAGAGACTATACTTCAGACCGTTTACATAGTACACGTTCTCAATTGAGTGTGAGAGAGACTTTCCAACTTTTCCAACACCAAAAATGTATCCCTTTTTCCCATTTCCAAAGGATACATTCCCTCCTTGAAGGGCTTTTAGTGAAAGGAAGTCCATGGTATTCCCAGTCATATTCTTAGAGCATCCATTGTCCATAATCCATTGTTGACTGCTTCCTTTCACTGTTCCCTGCACAGATAAATCAAGGGTTAGATTTAGGAACCCAAACAAGTTTGGGTCCCCTGTAATGAGAAAAGGGATGAATGAGAGCTCTTCTAGTCCATGCAGGCAACATGCATTTTTTGTGAGTGGCACCTGGTCCTCTTCCAGTAGTTACTTTTTCAGCAAAAACTTTGTTTTTCTGAACAGACTGGACTCTAGCTAGGCAATTTTCCTTGAAATGCCCATTGTTCCCACGGTAGGTACAAAGCCAGTTATCAGGTACAGTGATGTACTTAATATGAGGGTTATACGAAACTTTATCCCTTTGGAACCCTATTCCCTGCCTGTTTCCATCATTATTAAAGTACATGGAAGTAATAGCATCTGAGGACTAGGTCCACTTAAGAGATTTCTCAAGATCATTCTTTACTTTCTCCAATTCTGCTTGAAGCTGCCTATTTTTCTCAAGCTCAGCACACATACTATTTTTCACATTATTCAGCTCACTTTCAAGTTTAATATGTGCCTCACTAGCTACTTCCTTCCCTTTTTCAGAATTTCCAAGGCCTACATTCTGCTTTAAGTCCCTCAATTGTTTCCTCTAGGTCTACTACTACCACTAAGAGACCATCTCTTTCTAATTCTAATATATCAACTTTCTCCACTAGGTCATTCTTTTCTTTACTGAGATTTTCAATGGTTTCTTTCAGGTGAACTACTACTACTACCATCAAATCATCTCTTTCATGTTTTACACTAGAAATTTTCTCAGTTAGAACCTCCTTTTCATGTTTTAGGTTCTCTATAGTTTCCTTCAGGTAAACTACACAAACTACCAAGTCATCTCTAGTTTTCTTAGCATCTCCTAGCTCTATGGTCAAGGCATCTTTATCACTCACAAGACTATGATATGCATCAATTAATACATTTACTATTGACATGAGTTTTTTTGGAGAATAGGATTTCAGATTTCTCTGAACATCTCTAAAATTTACCTCATCATTGTCATCATCATCAGACTGAGCCCATCAAAGCAAATATTGAATCATATTCATTTGTTTCACTTTCAACTGCCATCATAGAACTATCACCTGCATCATTTTCTTCTTCAGACTCACTGGAAGAGTCTTCCCATGCTGCAAGAGCTTGCTTCACAACATTGTCAGCTGCATTTTTCCTTTTGAAGTGTTTGTCAGGAATCGGGTTCCTCTTGGCTACTTTATCAGAGTTATGCTTGAAATGTTCTTGCTTCAGGAGAGGGCAGTCCTTGATGAAATGCCCTGGCTTTCCACACTTATGACAGAGGTCATAATTCTTTGGTTTGCTGGAACTACCTCTCTTTGGTATGCCTCCATTCCTTCTAACCATTTTCTGAAACCTTCTGGTTAAGTAAGCCATATCACTATCCTCCTCACTTGAGTCATTGCTTTCAGCTTTGAGAACCAGGTTCTTTTCCTTCTTGGTTAACTTCTTTCACTGTCCTTATTCTTCTTCATTTCATTTTTCAAATTCCCAATCAGCTCATCTATGGTCAGCGCCTGCAAATCCTTTGCTTTAGTAATGGCATTCACTTTGCTCTCCTAGGAGCTGGGTAGAACTCTAAGAATTTTCCTCACAAGCTTGTTCCTTGGGATGATTTCACCAAGCGAGTGTAACTCATTTATGATGGACATGAATCGTGTGTGCATATCTTGAATAGATTCATCATCCTTCATTCTAAAAAGCTCATACTCAGTGGTGAGCATGTCAATCTTTGACTGCTTTACTTGAGTGGTTCCTTCATGTGATGTTTGTAAAGCTTCCCATATCTCCTTGGCGTATTGACAGGCTGAGATCTTATTGTATTTATCGGGTCCTATGCCACACACCAAAATCTTCTTGGCGCGAAAGGTTTTCTCCACTGCTTTCCTGTTTGTGTTGTTGTATTCTTTCCTGTTTTTTTGCATTTTTACAGAAGGGTCTCCGACCTTCTTTGCTGGGACATAAGGACCATCACAAATAACATCCCATTACTCGGAATCTTCTGCCATTATAAAGTCGTGCATTCTAGTTTTCCACCAGCCATAGTATTGGCCGTTGAATCTCGAGGGCCTGTAGGTTGATTGTCCTTCCTCAAAGTTTGGTAGAGCAGCCATGGTGAGGATCCTCTCTAGGTGTTAACCTTTTAGAAAGAACCTTCTCTAATACCAAATGATAGAAAGTATGAGTCCACCAAACAGTATAGAGACCTGGTCCTGTAACAGTTTCCATAGAACCAGCCAATACAACAGTAAGTAAATGACACACGGGATTTTACATGGAAAAATCCCTGCTCAAGGGGATCAAAAACCACGACCTACACTAGTAGGATTTCAACTTCACTACTGAGCAATCTTTAGATTACAATCTATTGCAACCTAGGAATTAAACTCTTAATCCCTCACTAACTTGTAATACACCTATTACAAGCCACTTTACAATACACCTATTACAAAGACTTCAACTCATGACTAACTTTAGTCACGACACCAACACTAAGGGTTTATGATTTTCCAAGGTTCCTAATTAAAGCTTCTAAATAAGCAAAGTAGGAATTACAATGAAGAACAAATACAAAGTTACAACTCAACTAAGGACATACAAAAGACTTATTGTAGGAACTGGTCTGTAGTAGTATTGTACTTTGTTCCTGATGCACTTAAGACTTCAATACTTGATTATCAGACCTGGAGTGCTTGAATCAATTCACAAGTGTTCAAGTAATGTTTTGTTGTAATGCTTCTTGTTAATATCATTTAAATGACATCACTTGGATGATGTAAACACTTGGTTGGTAAAAAGCCCTTCCCAATGGGAAGTGACTGTTGCACTGTAGCACGTACAATGCAGACAGTCACTTTCCAACTGTAGAGTTGACTTCGTGCTGCTGTCAGGGAAACTCAAAGGGATCAGGTCCCTGAGTTGATTCTTTTCTGTCTGAAGTCATACATCACACATTAGCTTGAATCCGTTAATAGAAATATATACCAAGTGTACATCAGGTCCTTTATTTGGTTCTTAACAATAAGTTTGTTAGATCATCAAAACATAAATCTAAGATAATTTAAACTCATCAAGTTAAATCCCAAATAGTTATCTTGCACATATCATGTCACGGCCCTTATTTCTCCCATTGATATGTCAGTGTGCTCAACTCTTATCTTCTAGTGATCAATTGTTAATTGTTTTAGTTTCATAGTTAATTTTAGTTATTAATCATCCCAACCAACGTGTTAATCATCCTGAATAGCGTTAAGCTAGAAATTACTTGAACATTGTTTAAATCCAATCCATGTGGAGACGATAATTTTACTATACTATCTTTGGCCAACAAGCATTAATTTCGTGTTATGTTTTACGCTCGTCACCTGGCATAAGATTTTTTGTCTAAAGTTGTTTTTTCACTCGGGACCCTAGTGTGTCATTAGACTTGGGAGATCACAAATTTGAGGTTGTGAGAGAGTGAACTTTAAAAGCTGGTATTTTTTTGCAAGCAGGGCATGTGAATGGAAGTTTAGATATTGCGAGAACTATATGTATTATTTGCGTTTGCTTTTGGACCTTTGATAATCTACTTGAAAAGCTTGTCGTCATGGTATGCAGTTTTGAACTTCACTAATGGAACAGGAGAAAAATTGTTATTAGGATAAAAAGAATTAGGTGATAACAACTTATACTATTATTAACTATGAGTGTGATAAAAGAAGAAATATATATCGCTGATAAAAATCTTAAAAATAGAACTGTTTTGGTTAACTGGAAATAGATAACAGGGAAGGGAGGTGTGCAGATAAAATATGGATAATGATGGAAGTGGAAGTTGAAATATGAATATGAATATGAATATTTTAGTTTCTAGATATACTACCCTAAAAAGTCTACAATGACTTAAAATCACTAATTTAAAAGGTGAGGGCATGAGGCAAGGTATTTTACTTAATACGGGGCGAGGCGAAAGTCTCGAAACACGGGACATAAGTCCCACGGAACTTTAATTTTTTAAATTTATGCATTAATAATATAGCATTATAACACAATAAAAATATAAAGATACATTAAAAGTTCAAAAAACTAAAAAGGATTAAAGAATCTCATATAAAATAAAATATTTAGCATGTTTTACAAGTATAAATAATACAATATTGTTAAAGTTACTATGAAATATAAATTAACTATAACCTCTTAACTTTCAAACAATTAAAAATTATAATTTCTTAAAAAATATTATCAAACTGCATATTTTACCTCTTTAAAAGTAAATACTTAATAAATTTTATCAACACTGTAATTTAAAATATTAATCCTTCACGAGTAAATATAAAATTATTTTTAAATAGTAAAATAAGAAATGTATGATAATTTTGAGAGACATAGAACTAAGACATGAAGATCTATCAAGTAAAGATATAAATTTTGGTTATCTATTTTTAAAAGAAATATTCAAATGATATTCACCCTCACGATATTTTCAATTAATCCCCCCGTTCCAGTTTGTGAACCTATTTCCTTTTTGGTTCATTCCAAAAAGAATGACCCATTTCTAAATTTGGAAATAATTTAACTTAAATTTACTATTTTACCCTTAATGAGAAACTTTTATAACCACACAAATACTTTGAACTCCTTTTTGACTTGTTTAGGACCACAAATTTTAAAAGTCTTCATTTTTTCTTAAATTTCGTGCCCAGTCAAACATGTTCACATAAATTGGAACAGAGGGAATAATAAATATGCAATACTATGGTTCGTTATTTGAGTTGTTCATAATTTTTATATTCCTATAGATAAAAGGAACTTTAACCATTCATTTGTTAAAGAATTTTAAGAGTCAACGGTGCAAATTAATGAATTCAACATATGATTTGCATAGGAACTATTTGGCGAGTCCCGAACGTTGAGTGTTAGTTATGTTTAGGGCGCGCAGTCGGGCACTTTGGGGCGTAAGCCTCACAGAACTAAGCCCCCACACATGAGTTTCAAGGCGTTTTGATAGTGCCCCGCCCGGAACGAGTCCCGAGGCGAGTCCCAAAAAAGCTTTTTAAAACACTGCTTAAAATCTGTTTCTCTTGGTGCTTGTAATTTTTCTACTTTAACATCTCATTAAATATTACATTGATTTAACCTTGACATTATACGATGGAGAACATTTAAAGACTCGAGAGCATATGCACTACATCATGTTACATGATTCAGATTACTTTCATTCATATGGTACCTTGGCAAATGATTTGAGAAGTTGATTTTGGAGCCGAAAGATTTATCTGTAGCTGATCGAATTGAAACAAGATAACTGATCAACTTGATAAAATCTCATGTATCCTCGTTAAAATCTGTCATTTTGTGACTTGAATTATTTTCTTGTATCTTTAGGAAACCCATAATCCCTATAGGTTTAGGAAAACCCCTTGTCCTAATAGATTTAGTAAAGGAAAAGCTATTGTCCTTATCAAATTGAAAAACCTTTCTCTTATACGTTTGGGACTATTTGAGATCTATATATATGGGTTGTAGTTGGGGATTATATAGATTGTATTATGTTATTCTTCTCATTCATAGTGGAAAACTCTCTTTGCTTCTGCCTCGAGGATTAGGCTTAGCCGAACCTTGTTAAATCCTTGTGTTGATTTTTCTTCTCTATTTGCTTTGTGTGTGATGGTGTGCTAGTTAACCCACGGTCTTCAACAACAATTGATATCAGAGCAATGTTCGGGTTTCTACATATAATCTAGGGTAAGATGTCTTCGTAATCTTCAACAAAGTACGAAGTAGAGACGGGGTTCTAGTTTCAGTCTATGGAAGATTAGGATGAAATCGTTCCTGGTGTTGCAAGGGTTATGGAAGGCAATTGATGAGGATTTTTCTGAAGAAATGAAAGAGACCGAGAAGGCAAACCTGAAGGAGAGGGTTTTGAGTGCGATCTTCATGAGCGTTACAGATAACATTCTTCGGGAAATTGCTGAAGAAACTTCTGCAACAATGGCATGGAAGAAGCTGGAAGATCTGTATTCTATGAAATCACTGACAAACCGTCTCTACCTGAAAAAGAGGTTATACAATCTCTGTATGAATGAAGGTACACCTGTTAAATCTCACCTTGATGAGTTTAATTTAATTATAATGGATATGAAGAACGTGGATATCGAAATTGAGAGTGAGGATCAGGCCTTGATTATGTTATGTTCTTTACCACCGTCTTATGAACTTTTGCCGATACGCTGCTATATGGGAAAGATAATATTTCACTGGAAGATGTTAGTAATGCACTAAAATCTAAAGAATTGAAAAGGAGCTTTCGAGACAACAGAATTGAGGGTGAGAGTCTTGTGATTAGAGGAAGAACACAACAAAATGACTTTAACAAGAAAATGTCAACTGCCAAATCAAAGTCTAGAGCAAGAAAGCAAAACTGTTATGAGTATGGGGAGCAAGGTCACTACAAGAGAGATTGTCCTAAAGTGAAGGATAAAAGAGGGAAGCAGAAAATAGATAATTCGGCAAATACTATTGACACTGGCAATAATTTTGATGATAGTGACTATGAAGGGAAAGTCTGTGCTGTGAGTTCTAGTCATGGGCAGAATTCTTGGGTTCTTGACTCTAGTGCTATTTTTCACTTGTGTCCCCATAAAAATTGGTTTGCAACTTACAAGCAAATGAGTGAGACTGTCTACATGGGAGATGATAATCCATCACCAGTAGAGGGGATTGGTAACATCAAATTGAGAATGTTCGATGGAATTATCAAAAACATTGAGTGTTGGCATGTTCCTCGGATAAAGAGAAATTTGATTTCTCTTTCGACTTTGGATGATCAAGGATATAAATTTTACTTAGAATGTAATACTTAAAGTGTGTAAAGGCTCCATGGTACTCATGAAGGGTAAACTACATTCTAAATTGTATCATCTTCAAGCAGTGTAGTTGAAGGGGAAGCTGATGTAGCTTCTGGAAAAAGTGATCTGAATCAGTCTCAGTTATGGCACTTGCGACTTGGATGGTTATGGAACTTATGACTTGGTCATATGAGTGATAAGGTATTATCTTTGTTGAGTAAGCAGAATTTGCTGAATGGGTACAAAAATCAAGTTTTGAATTTTTGTGAGCATTGTGTGTTTGATAAACAAATAAGGGTAAAGTTCATCAAGAAAGCCGAGCCCAAGACTAGAGACAAGTTAGATTATATACATTCAAACTTATAGGGTCCAAACAGAGTTCCCTCCAAGAGTGGTTCCAAGTATTTTATGACTTTGATTGATGATTACTCAAGGATAGTGGGGGTGTATTTTTTGAAAACAAAAGATGAGGCATTTCTGACATTTGTTAAATGGAAGACGATAGTTGAGAGGCAGACGGAAAGAAAAGTTAAGCGTTTTCGAACTAACAAAGGGTTGGAAATTTGCAATTCTGAGTTCGATAATTTTTGCAGTGGAGAGGGCATAGTGAGACACTGCACTTGTGTCGGAACACCACAACAAAATGGTATTGCAGAACATGAATAGAATGCTTTGTGATAGGGCACAAAGCATGCTTTCACACTCATGTGTTAGCAAGGATTTTTGGGCTGAAGCAATCAATACAATTTGTTATTTGGTCAACAGATCTCCATCCACATCTATTGAGTTCAAAACTTCTTTTGAGGTATGGTCTGACCCTCCGTGAACCGTCGTGACGGCACCTAGTCTCTACAACTAGGTAAGCCTAATTATTGCGAAAATGAGATGAAAACACAAAGATAACAGCTAACAGATATAGTAGATAAGCAGAAACAGTGCCACTCGACATATACAATATTCACTTTTCTCAAAATCCGGAATACCGTAAGTCACAAGCTACTAAGAAGTCTTAACCGTTCGATACATCATTTCTACAGAAAGAAAGCAAAATGAACATAGAGGGATAGAGGGGGGACTCCGAGGATCTGCGGACGCGAGCAGATGTACCTTGAAGTCTCAAATAACGACTTCAACTAGTGATGAGGATGGTAAGATGCTCCTGGATCTCACAAGAAAAACATGTGCATGAAAGGGCGTGAGTACACCACAACAGTACCTAGTAAGTGCCAAGCCTAACCTCGGTCGAGTTGTGACCAGATCAGGTCAGGTACCTACAGGTATAAATATAATGAAATAAGACAGAATGAAATATCGCAGTAAAATAAATACGGAAATCTAACAGGAATAGAATCAACGAAAGACAACAGCTCAGAACACAGTGATAACAACAATGGGTCTTCCGAGATACCGTCTTGTAGTCCCAAACATAAATGTGCAAGGGGGTCTCCCGGCGTACCGTTCCATAGTCCCAAAATAAATATGCAAAACATGAGGATCTCCCGAAATACCGTTTCTTAGTCCCAAAGTAAATATGCAATACAGGGGAATCTCCCGAAATACCGTTCCGTAGTCCCAAAGTAAATATGTAGTACAAGGGGATCTCCCGGAATAATGTTCCGTAGTCTCAAAGTAAATATGCAGCGCAACCAAATGAAATAACATTTACAGCAAGAAATCCTACAGTTCATACTAAGTTCAAGTCAAGGGAAGCTGGAAATTTTACAAAACATGCTGCACAGAGTTCAAATAGGCAGTTAAACAAGTAGGCATGTTATTCTAGTCTAAATAGGATTGTTACATATGCTAGTGTGTTTCAAATAAGGAGAAAACAAGTTATGACTAAGTACAAAACGGAGTTTTACAACAAATAGCATGTGTACATACTCGTCACCTCACGTACACGGCGCTTACATATCAAACAGTTCCAAATCCTAAGGGGAGATCTCATACACAAGGTTAGGCAAGCCATTTACCTCGAACCAAGCTCAAATTAAATCCGAAATCATGCTCTTGCCACGAGTATCCAACTCCGAGTGGCCAAAATCTAATCAAATCAATTACATACCATAAATATAGCTACAAGAAACTAATCTAGCTAACGAAATCAAAGCTAAGGCAAGAAATTAGAAAAACGCCCAAAACACCCTCCCCGGGCCCACATCTCAGAATCGAGTAAAAGTCACAAATTATGAGCACTCATTCACTCACGAGCCTAACCATACCAAATTCACTCAAATCCGATACCAAAATCTCAAAATTCGCCTAAGAACTTTTCTCAATTTTCCCCTATTTCCACCTCAAATCCGAAATTAAATGATAAAATCAAGCATAGATTAGTGGGATTTAATCATAAATAAGTTAGGAATTATTACCCGATAACTTCCTCCGAAAATTTCTCCAAATTTCTCCTTCTACTGAGCTCTCAATCGAATTTTGTGATATGAACTTAAACCCTCGTTTTTTGAACTTTACATTCTGCCCACTGGTTTCTTAATCGTGATCGCGGAAAAGCCCTCGCGATCGCGAAGAACAATTTCGCTCCCTCAGAAATTTACTCTACGCAAATGTGATGCACTAGCTGCTTACACCTACGCGATCGCAATTGTCCTCACGCGCCGCGAAGAGTAACACTCAAACTCCATTGCTGCCTCACTTCTTCTTCGCGAACGCGGCCTAGCCCACGCGTTCGCGGTGCACTGCCTGATAACCTTACGCGATCGCGTCTTCATCTTCGCGAACGCGAAGAGCAATTTTTAGCTGACCTCTCAGATGACCACGCGATTGCGAGATCTCCTTCAAGAATACGATGAAGAAAAAATGTCTGCAATAACACCAGAAAATCTGTCAACTCCCTAAGTTCAAAAATGACCCGTTGAGCATCCGAAACACGCCCGAGGACCCCCGGACCTCAACCAAACATACCAACCAATCCCAAAACACCATACGAACTTAGTCGAGCCTTCAAATCATGTCAAACAACATCAAAAACACGGATTATGCACGGATTCAAGCCTAGTGAACTTTGAAATTTATAAATACTACAAACGACGTCGAAACATATCAAATCTCATCTGAATGAGCTCAAATTTTTCACACAAGTCATATTCAACACTACATACCTACTCCAACTTCCGGAATCGGAATCCGACCCCGATATCAAAATTTGTCGCTACGGTCCAAATCTCCAAAAATTCGACTTTCGCCATTTCAAGCCTATATAAGATACAGACCTCCAAAACATAATTCGGACACGCTCCTAAGTCTAAAATCACCCAATGTAGCTAACGGAACTGACGAAATTCTATTTCGGAGTCGTCTTCACTCAGTTCCGACTATGATGTCAATCCTAAGGCTTAAACCTCCATTTAGGGACTGTGTCCCAAACACTTCCAAAAACCAAAATGAAACCTCCCGGCAAGTCATAATAGAAGAAATAGATATGGGAGAACTAGTTAATAGGGAATCGGGGCTATAACTCTAAAAACGACCGGTCGGGTCGTTACATCCTCCCCCTCTTAAAACAATCATTCGTCCTCGAACGAGTATCGAGACATACCTGAAGCTGTGAAAAGATGAGGATAACGGCTGCGCATATCCCGTTCGGTCTCCCAAGTCGCCTCCTCGACCGGTTGACCCCACCACTGAACCTTTACTGATGCAATATTCTTTGACCTCAGCTTTCGAACCCGCCTGTCCAAAATATCCACTGGGTCCTCAGCATAGGATAGATCCTTGTCCAACTGGACTGAGCTAAAATCCAACACATGAGACAAATCGTCGTGATACCTCCGGAGCATCGAAACATGAAATACCGGATGAACTCCTACTAGGCTGGGAGGTAAGGAAAGCTCATAAGCAACCTCCCCGACTTGCCGCAACACCTCAAAAGGGCCATTAAACCTTGGGCTCAGCTTGCCCCTCTTTCTGAACCTCATAACACCATTCATAGGAGAAGCCCGAAGCAGGACCCGTTCTCCAACCATTAATGCAACATCGCGAACCTTCCGGCATGCATAGCTCTTCTGTCTGGACTGGGCTGTGTGAAATCTGTCCTGAATCACCTTCACCTTCTCCAAGGCATCCTGAACCAAGTCCGTACCCAATAATCTGGCCTCGCCCGGCTCGAACCAACCCATTGGGGACCGACACCGCCTACCATACAGAGCCTCATACGATGCCATCTGAATGTTAGACTGATAACTGTTATTGTAGGCAAACTCCATAAGTGGAAAAAACTGATCCCAAGAACCTCTAAACTCCATCACACATGCACAGAGCATATCCTCAAGAATCTGAATAATGCGCTCGGATTGCCCGTCCGTATGAGGGTGAAAAGTTGTGTACAACTCCACCCGAGTACCCAGCTCCTATTGTACGGCTCTCCAGAACCACAATGTAAACTGCGTGCCCCGGTCAGAGATGATAGATACCGGTACGCCATGAAGTCTGACAATCTCACGAATGTAAATTCGAGCCAGCTGCTCGGAAGAATAGGCAGTCATCACAGGAATGAAATGAACTGACTTGGTCAGCCTGTCCACAATCACCCAAACTGCATCAAACTTCCGCTGAGTCCATGGGAGTCCAACAACGAAGTCTATAGTGATCCGCTCCTATTTCCACTCCGAAATCTCTATTTTCTGAAGCAACCCACTCGGTCGCCGATGCTCATACTTCACCTGATGGCAATTTAGACATCTAGCCACATACTCTACTATGTCCTTCTTCATCCTCCTCAAACAATAATGCTGCCTCAGGTCCCGATACATCTTCGCGGCACCCGGATGAATGGAGTACCGCGAGCTGTGAGCCTCCTGTAGAATCAACTTATGCAAACCGTCCACGTTGGGCACACATAACCTCCCCTGCATCCTCAATGCACCATCCTCCCAAATAGTGACCTCCTTAGCATCACCGTGCTGGACCGTGTCCTTACGGACAAGCAGATGGGGGTCATCATACTGACGCTCCCTGATACGATCATAAAGAGAATACTGAGAGACCACACAAGCCAATACTTGACTCGGCTCAGAAATATCCAATCTTACAAACTGGCTGGCTAAGGCCTGAACATCCAACGCTATGGGCCTCTCTGCGGCTAGTAGATAAGCTAAACTCCCCAAACTCTCTGCCCGGCGACTCAAAGCATCGGCCAACACATTAGCCTTTCCCGGGTGGTACAAAATGGTGATATCATAATCCTTAAGCAGCTCTAACCACCTCCTCTGACGCAAATTAAGATCTTTCTGCTTGAACAGATGTTGCAAACTCTGGTGATCAGTGTAGATCTCACAAGGAACGCCGTACAAATAGTGCCTCCAAATCTTCAAGGCATGAACAATAGCTGCTAGCTCGAGGTCGTGGATAGGATAGTTCTTTTCATGCACCTTCAGTTATCTGGATGCGTAGGCAATTACCCTACGATCCCGCATCAACACCGAGTCGAGGCCAACTCGTGACGCATCACAATAAACTGTATAAAACCCCGAACCTTAAGGCAATACCAATACTGGGGTTGTAGTCAAAGTTGTCTTGAGTCTCTGAAAGCTCTCCTCACACTCCTCTGTCCACCTGAACGGAGCACCCTTCTGGGTCAGTCGGGTCATAGGTGCTGCAATAGAAGAAAATCCCTCAACAAACCAACGGTATTACCCCGCCAAATCAAGGAAGCTCCGGATCTCTGTCGCTGAGGACGGTCGGGGCCAACTCTGCACTGCTTCCACCTTCTTCGAATCCACCTTGATCCCCTCACTAGACATAATATGACCCAAGAATGCCACAGAATCTAACAAGAACTCACATTTTGAGAACTTTGCATACAACTATTTTCTCTCAAAGTCTGAAGCATTGTGCTCAGGTGCTGCTCATGATCCTCCCGAGTCCGGGAATACACTAGAATGTCATCAATGAATACAATGACGAAAGAATCAATATAGGGCCGGAACACACTGTACATCAAGTGCATAAAGGTTGTTGGGGCATTGGTCAGCCTAAATGACATCACAAGGAACTCGTAATGGCCATACCGAGTCCTAAAAGCAGTCTACGGTATATCTGGCTCCCGAATCTTCAACTGATGATAACCTGAACACAAGTCAATCTTGGAAAATACCTTGGCACCCTATAACTGATCAAGTAAGTCATCAATACGAGGCAATGGATACATGTTCTTCACTGTAACTTTGTTCAACTAGCGGTAATCAATACACATCCGCATAGAACTATCCTTCTTCTTCAGAAATAAGACAGGAGCACCCCAAGGTGACACACTAGGCCGAATGAAGCCCTTATCAAGCAACTCCTGCAACTGCTCCTTGAACTCCTTCAACTCAGGAGGAGCCATACGGTATGGAGGATAGAGATGGGTTGAGTGCCCGGCAACAAATCAATATCTCTATTGGGCCGCATGCCCAGAAGATCAGCTGGGAACACATCTGGATAGTCCCTCATTACTGGAACTGACCCAACTGTAAGGGTATCAATACTAATATCTTTCACATAAGCTAGATACGCGTCACACCCCTTCTCAATTACTCGTTGAGCTTTAAGAAATGAAATAACTCTGCTAGGAGTATACTCTAAGGTACCTCTCCACTCTAACCGCGGTAATCCTGGCATAGCCAGCATCACGGTTTTGGCGTGACAATCAAGAATAGCATAATGGTGCGACAACCAGTCCATACCCAAGATAACATCAAAATCTAGTATGTTGAGCAATAATAAGTCAGCTCTGGTCACAAAACCACTAAGAGAAATCAAACACGAATGATACACGTGGTCCACAATAAGAGAATCTCCCATATGAGTAGACATATAAACATGGGAATTCAAAGAATCTCGAGATATGCCCAAATACGGGGCAAAATAAGAGGACACGTAAAAATATGTAGAGCCTGGGTCAAATCATACCGACGCATATCTATGATAGACTGGGATAATACCTGTAATGACAGAATCAGAAGCGACTGCCACTGCACGAGCAGGAAGGGCATAATATTTGGCCTGACCTCCCCCTCTAGGGTGACCTCGATCTCCCCGACCTCCACCTCGAGTTGGCTGAGCAGGTGGGGCGATAGCTAGTGCTGGAATCATAGCCCGAGGACCCGGTGGAGCATGTGGTGGCTGAGAAGTCTGTGAAGGTGCAACCCTCCTAAGTCTGGGGCAATCCCTCACCATATGGCGGGTGTCTCAACACTCAAAATAACCCCTTGGAGGGCGTGGCTGCTGCGAGTGACTCGGGCTAGGTCTGCTGGACTGGCCGCTAAAAGCACCTCGAGCAGGAGGCACACTAGATACTGCCGGTGCATAACAAGGCTCCTGGGTCTAGAAGGGGCTGGAACACCACTGACAGCTGGAAGAGATGAATGAACGGGATGACCCACATAACCCCTACCATGGCGAGTTGCTAGGGTACGAGCTCCAGAATAAGAACCAGTCTCTCGAGACCTCTTGGAATCTATCTCCTCTCGGACCCGGGCAAGCATGCCCTCCAATCTTCTAGCACTACTCAAAACCTGCTGGTAAGGAATATCCATCTCTAGCTCGATGTAAGTGAAGTTGCCTCATCTGTACTACTCAACTCATAAGCACGCCACCATTGATAGGTTGCTCCTCTAAGATGGAAAGTGGTAAAAGAAACCCCACTCCTCTCCGCTACGCCCATAGTATGGAGAATAAGATGACACTTCTCCAGAAAACCCTGAGCATCATCTATATCCAATCCACTGAAGGTAGGTGGGTGGTACTTATGGTACCTCTCAAGTCTGAGTTGCTCCACCTCAGAAGCGGTTGTCCTAGTCTCATGTTGAACCGGGGCTACCGGCAATATAGAAATGAACTCTGGGGCCTGATCAACTTGGACCCTCTACTCAGGAGTGAGGGCTGCGGGAGTCTATTCCCCTTCCCTGGCCTGAGATGTGGCGAGAGCTAACGGAATCAATCCAGCCTGAGCTAAGGTGCTGAACATGCTCATGATCTGGGCTAGAGTCTCCTGGAGGGCTGGTGCAGCAATAAGAACCTCCGGCGCCTGCCCTCCAACTGGAACTGATGGGGACTCCTCCGTCGCGGCTCGCGCAGGTGCTCTAGCTGCACCGTGTGGCCGTACTCTACCCCCTCCCTAGCCTCTAGCGGATCTAGCAGGAGGCACGGGTGCCTGGTCGTCAGATCCTCCGGTACGGGTCCTCACCATCTGTGAGAAAGAATAGAATAGAGAAGTTTTAGAATTTGATGCCAATAACTCGTACAACAAGGAAATCAAAGAAGTATGTTTGTTACTAACAGTTCCATAGCCTTCCGAAGATAAGTACAGACGTCTCCGTACCGATCCGCGAGACTCTGATAAATAAGCTTGTGACTCACGATTCCTATGAACCTAGGGCTCTGATACCAACTTGTCACGACCCAATTTCTCCCTCCGTGAACCGTCGTGACGGCACCTAGTTTCTATGACTAGGTAAGCCTAATTATTGCGGAAATGAGATGAAAACATAAAGATAACAGCTAACAGATATAGTAGATAAGCAGAAACAGTGCCACTCGGCATATACAATATTCACTTTTCCCAAAACCCGGAATACAGTAAGTCACAAGCTACTAAGAAGTCTTAACCGTTTTATACATTATTTCTACAAAAAGAAGGCAAAATGAACATAGGGGGATAGAGGGAGGACTCCGAGGATCTGCGGGCACGAGAAGACGTACCTTGAAGTCTCCAATAAGCAGCAACGACTGCAACTAGGGATGAGGCTGGTAAGATAATCCTGGATCTGCACACGAAAAATATGTACATGAAAGGGCGTGAGTACACCACAACGGTACCTAGTAAGTGTCAAGCCTAACCTCGGTCGAGTAGTGACGAGATCAAGTCAGGCCCTACTGGTATAAATATAATTAAATAAGACAGAATGAAATATCGCAGTAAAATAAATACGAAAATCTAACAGGAATAGAATCAATGAAAGATAACAGCTCAGAACACAGTGATAACAACAAGGGGTCTTTCGAGATACTGTCTCGTAGTCCCAAACGTAAATGTGTAGGGGGATCTCCCGGAGTACCGTTCCATAGTCCCAAAATAAATATGCAAAACAGGAGGATCTCCCGGAATACTGTTCCATAATCCCAAAGTAAATATGCAGTACAGGAGAATCTTCCGGAATACCGTTTCGTAATCCCAAAGTAAATATGCAGTACAGGGGGATCTCCCGGAATAACGTTCCGTAGTCCCAAAGTAAATATGCAGTACAGGGGGATCTCCCGGAATAACGTTCCGTAGTCCCAAAGTAAATATGTAGTATAGGGGGATCTCCCGCAATAACGTTCCATAGTCTCAAAGTAAATATGCAACGCAACTAACTGAATTAACAATTACGGCAAGAAATCCAATAGTTCAGACTAAGTTCAAGTCAAGGAAAGCCGGAAATTTCACTAAACATGCTGCACAGAGTTCAAATAGGTTGTTAAACAAGTAGGCATGCTATTCTAGTCTAAATAGGATAGTTACATATGCTATTGTGTTTCAAATAAGGAGAAAACAAGTTATGACTTAGTGAAAAACAGAGTTTTATAACAAATAGCCCGTGTACGTACTCGTCACCTCACGTACACGGCGCTCACATATCAAACAGTACCAAATCCTAAGGGGAGTTCCCATACACAAGGTTAGGCAAGCCACTTACCTTGAACCAAGCTCAAATCAAATCTGAAATCATGCTCTTGCCACGAGTATCCAACTCCGAGTGGCCCAAATCTAATCAAATCAATTACATAACATAAATATAGCTACAAGAAACTAATCTAGCTAACGAAATCAAAGCTAAGGCAAGAAATTAGAAAAATTTCAACCCAATCTTTCACAAAATTTCAACCCAATCTTACTCGGAATAGCCAGTTTCGTAATGAATCACTCGGGACTTATATCATTTACATGAATATTGTGGGATTCAATTCTAAGAGAAGAGTTTAGCCAACATACCTCAATTGAGCTTCCTTAAACTCTAAAATATTCCAGAATTCTTAGCAACTTCAATCTATTGTGGAAACATAACAAATTGAATCAAAATTAGGAAGATGATCATGGTCCTGGCTCATTTGAGCCTTTTATCAAACACTAAGTGTGCATTAAGGTTCCAATGTCCTTTTATGGAGAATTTCGTCATCCCACAATCCAATCTTTATCATTTTTAGCTCAACAATCTTCCTACACCCTTTTATAGCATATGCATGTAAATAAACAACCCATCTGCCCATAAATTATCTTGCTAGTTGTCCATCTCTACACAAAATTCGAAAGTGAGGGTTAGGGTGTAGAATCTTACCTCTAGGATGAAGACCTACTGAGTTTCCCTTCTTAATCTTCCAAAACTTGGGCAAGAATTGAAGAACAATTATTGAAAAATACTTTCTCACTTTAGGGCACTCTCTCTCACTCTAAAACATCAAATTTTAGCTCAAAAATGACCCAAAGGGTGTATTTAATGAAATAGGGTCGGATTTTAAAAACCCAAAAATGGAGCTTCAGAACGGTTCTGCGGTCGCATATGCGACCACATAGTGGTTATGCGAACCGCATATCGGTCGCATAATTGCTGAAAAAATGATCAAAAAATTGTCTGTGTATGCGGTCCGCATAACTGTTATGCGGTCGCATAATGCAATGCATAACAGTTATGCGGTCGCATAGTCGACTGCATAGTTGCTGCCAGATTTGGCCCTCTCCTGCTCACTTTTGCGGCCATTATGCGGCCCGCAGAGTAATTATGCGGTCGCATAATGGACCGCATAAACGCGCTTTTCCGCCAAAAATTTTTCCTTTACTTTCCGATACATTGTTCAATCCAAAAAGTTCAAGCACACGTAAGCCTAGTCCAGCACCATGAAATACTATTTTCTTTGCAAATTTTACCGGGCTTTACACTTAAGTACTTCAAAATTTTTCGGGGTGTTACAGTATATTTATATGCCATATAAATTAGATTTAAGATATATTTTTTATGTATATTTCACATGTCTACGTGTCATCTTAATTGAGGATGTATTTTTCATGTATATTTTATATTTGTTAATTCAATGTATATTTTTTATATATACATTTTGTATATATTAACATATATTACTATCGAAGTTAGATCTTTATGTTAAGAAAGTAAGAAAGAAGGAAGATAAAAACCTAAAAAAGATAATTAAAAATAAAACGAATGGAACAAATTTAGAAAATATATTGGCTTCGGCAGAAAATAAAATTAAGAAGATGAAAAAAAAGAAGGAAAGCTAATATATAAAGAAAAAAAGGCATGATTTTTGTACGAAGAATTATTGACTTTTCATTCAAATTGCTTATATTTAAGGATTAATAATTAATATTCCTATTTTAATGGAATTGTGTGCTACAAATATAGATATTTTTCTGCCACAACTGTAATATTGGGTTTCATGCTAAGAATTTATTATATTTCCTTTAAATTGTGACAGTTATGTAAAATTCCCCTATAATTACTAGGAGTAAAATCTAATGAGTAATGAACACCAATTAATATTAGGGGCAACAAACGGGCAGGTCGGGTCGGGTCGAATATGGGCGGGTCAGAAACGGATGATACAAAAACGGATAAATTATTCGACATGGCCCATATTTAATACGGATAAAAAATGGGTTAACCGACGGATAATATGAATATTCATATTATCCATGACTTTTTGAATATGATCGTTTTTTAAAGAATTCTCAGTCTCCCAAACTTGAGCAACCCCTAATTTGAGACTTTACAAATGTAAAAATTAAACCATCGGTTATCCATTTTCTAAGTAGATAAAATGATTCTTATCTATATTTGACCCGTTTTTAAAAAGTTCATTATCCAATTCATTTTTAGTAGATAATATGGGTGGATAATTATTTTTTTAAAAATATTTTGCCACAACTAATTAATAGGAATTGTATGTAGCATCAAATCACCAAAATATATAGTACCCCCTCTATTTTATTTTATGTATCTTAGTTTGATTGAATCATGAAGTTAAAAAGTAGAGAAGACTTTTAAATTTTGTGATTTTAAACTAAAGATGTGTATAATGTATCAAAATGGCTCTTTATAATCTAAAATAGGTCACGAGGATATTTGAATTAAAGAATTACGAATATAGAAAGTTTAATTCTCTTCTAAACATACTAAGTACGTACATTTAATCAAAAGTTAAGCCCGCGAACTCAACTTGTATAGCTCACCAGAAAAAGTGACCTAAAGGTGATATAAGAAAATGATCCAATTTTGAATTTGAAAACAAAAGATATATCTCATTCAAATTTCACATTGAACTTTTAATATATGCGTCCCAGTACTAATCCAAGGAAGGAGGATATTCAAAAAAATCAAACATGGATTCCCACCAGGTTGAACCGGGCGATAACTTCGCGATCGATAGCTCAGTGAGGTACGCCACCTGCCCTACTTCTAATGATAGATAAAAAAGGTGGGATAATGTGGGCTTTTGTGTTCGAACCTCAAATCCGGACCTGTTCGACAAGACCAGATCCATCAACACATCTAGGTCCAATATTTGCGGATGGCATGTTTGAGTTGTTCATAGCTCATTTGATATTTGAACAAAACATGGGTTTGACCTAACATAATTAGAACTATTGAAAGATCATACTAGCATGTGAACTTGCTATATTGCTAAAATGGGTTTTCCCTTTTCTGTTTCTTTCTGTTACTATATTGCTCCAGATATTAGCTGGTAACGTGTGTGTATTACATTAACATAATTGTTAGAGTTTAGTTCCAAATGTGACTTGAAAATCCCAGTTGGTTTTGATAATCAGCAAAAATCATCTAGTATTGTAATTAATTTCCTCGCAAAAAAAGTGAAGACTTGAAAAAATAATTGAACTAGTGTCACAAAAGATTAGGGCATCCTGCGTTCACGCGCGATCTAGGAAAATCTATTCTAATACAAGTATTAATAGTTGTACGCCGATCCAAAAGATTGAAATGTCAAAAACAAACTAACATACGTTATTATAAACTAGTGAAATTGCCCGCATATTAGTAAATTTAGAAAAGATCATTTCATATATTAAACGGCAAAGGGTTTGATATGCCCCTCTACTATCATCAATAGTTTAAATAAGCCCTCTGTTATATTATTAGAGCAACCAAACCCCCGACGTTATACTATTAAACACAAATAGCCTTATTTTAACAGATGGACCACATGGCAATGCCAAAATCATCCGGTTAGATTTAGTATAGATCCGACCCAACCCATTACCCAACCCGATCCAACCCTTCTCCAAAATATGGACTGTCATAGACCATTTGGTCAATTTTCCCTTTTTCTTTTCACTCTCTCGAAGCTCTAAGAGACTGGCGGTAGTGGTGACTCCAAATTGCCAATTTCATATGATCTTGATGTAAAGGTCAGTCTTTTCTTCATTAAATTGCTTGATTTTAGTATTTGTTGATCGATTTTGCTGATTGCTTGTTATATTATTCTTATTTTTTGGTATTTTTATTTCAGTCTGAGGTGGTCCCGATTTGTAGTGGTTTCATGCTTCAGTTATGCTAATAAATTCGTATGGGTATATATCAAGGTAGATTTATTGTCTTCTGGTTTAGGGTTTTTTCTCAGAGGTGGTTTCTTAAGTGGATTATGATTTGTTTTTTGTCTTACTGGAAAATATGCCTTAGTTTTCTATGATGTTGACTGAGATTTAGTATTTTTTCTTTGTTTATTAGCTAAGGTGGTCCAAAATGTAGGACCCTTGAATGCAACTACTTCATTAAAATGTTCCGGTGGTTGGATTTTAGTGCATCTTTGCTCTCTTTGTCAAACTTTTATGAAGGGGTGGCCCACAAACTGAATTTTTTGAGGATTATTTTGTACATGTTGTATTTCTTTATTCATGGGACCCTCTGTCTCACATGTCATTTTCTGCCTATATTTATTCCTCTTTTTTTACTTTCCGCTTATATTGGTTCTTTTACTGCTTGCTAACCATTTGTATTTTCTATATTTACTAAATTATTGGAGATGGTCTTAGTTGATTTAATATTCAATTATGAAGGTGAATGGGTTATACATCCTGAAGTTCTGTACACAAAGAATAAACTTTGTCAGGGTATGATTCAGACTTGCTTTCTTATATTGATATAGAATCTGAATTCATAGTTGAGCTAGAGTTTGTAGGGGTTCAACAACTTATAGTTGCTGGACCTTCTGGTAAATTGTATGAGGTTCAAGGGGATGTGGGGATTAGACAATTGATATCCTTGCTTTCTAATGAATATAATATAGTGAACCTATATGATGTAGAAGAATGTGACCCCCCTATTGAGTGTATTCCCAGTATTATTAATTATAGTGAATCATATCCTTGTTTAGATGAGACCGGTACTGACTGTAGCTTAAGTGAATTAGGATCTGACTCTAGTTCTGATTCTGAGGGATGTGATTCTGAAGGATATGATTCTGAAGAATTACATTTACTCAAAACACACAAAAAAAAAGACATAACTAAGAATCTGAATGATTACAAGGAGATATATAAAGGCATGGCCTTTAAGGACATACCAGAAGCTAGGAAGTTTATGAAGTTGTATGCTCTAGCCAACAAGAAAGTCTTAAAATTGAGGAAGAGTGACCCAAGGAGGGTTAGGTATAGATGCATTGTGGGTTGTCCCTTTATTTGTTTAATATACAAAGATGGTAATGCAGGGGTTACTGTAAAGACATTAGAGTCAGAACATATTTGTGGCACTGTTCAGCACCACAAATGACTCAATCAAGTCAGAAAAATGGATTTAGCTTCATGCCTACACCTAGAATTGGTCAATCAAGTATGGTTCTAAAGTTTCCAGAGATGGAACATGATAAAGATGTTGTGGAAGGGTAAACCAGCTACAACTTCACCAGCAGGCCTGATGTGGAAGGGTAAACCAGCTACAACTTCAAATCAGTTAGAAAAACAAAGACAACAGAAGATTGGGAAGCTGAAGATAAGAAAAGGAAAATGATCAAGTTGTTCTATGTAGTTTTGTGTTTATGTTGGGATGTAATTACTGCAAACTTAATGACAGTCTCATGTTTAATGTTCTGTTAATATTGGTATTGGTAACTGAATTGGATGTCATAGTATGATTTAGGTTGTGTTAGTTTTTGGGATTATAGTTTGACATCCAATCATCAGTTTCACCTACTAACTTTACTATTTTTGGTGATATATAATTACTGCATTGGCATTACTTCTTATATGCAATTACTGCATTGGTGATAACTGTCCAGATTTTACTGCATCATAGACTGAATTAACTACATTAAAGTGAATGCCTAGACTTTTACTGTTAGTGAAATGCCCAGTTTTACTCTGCATTAGAGCCATAACTGCCCAGTTTTTTCTATTAAAATCCACATTATTCTGTTAAACTGGGCATTAATATGCCATATGAAGAACTATATTTAGTGATTACAACCAAGCTGACCAACACAATAAATCTGAAAATGAAAAGTATACTGCACTACACAAAATTCCATAGTGCACTACACAAAATGCATTCATGAAAATCTGAATTACAACCAAGTTGACCAATACAAAACATTCATGAAAATCTGAATTTTACAACAGTTAACTTCATCAAAACCCTACTGCACTACATAAAATGCAAAATTCATTTCATCAACAATGCCACAACAAATCCGACTAACAGTGCAAATGCAACCATAATTAACATCTTCATGTGCATCACTTTCCCTTCCATCTCCCTTACTTTATTCACTTCAACATCATTTATAGCCTCCAAAACATCAACTTTTTCCGTCAAATTTGTCCCTTTCAAGCTTGCACGCATCCAACAACATATTAAGCGTCCTGATTTTGACATTGGCAGCATCTAATTTAGACTTGAAATCGTTGATTACTCTCAACGCTTTGTTCGGGAGGGCTTCGTCTTGCCATTCTCAATATGCACATGACTCGTTCTTACAAATACAATCAATAACTATGTTAAAGAGCAGAAAAAATAAAACTTTAAATGCATCGATGAGTAATGAATCACCAACAAAATTGACACTTACTTCAGGTTTAGCATAATTGTAGAATCCCCTTCCGGGGTTGTTTGTAGTTGTCGAAGTAAAGTTGTTCGCAATCTCCCCACAGTAGCACCTCCTTCTCGATGTAACACTAGAACTAGACATCAGACCAATACTATCAGATGTGTTGGTCGAAGAAGAACAAAGAAATTTGAATGAGAAGTTATAGCATTTGAGTTGTGGAAGAGAGGGAGGGACATTTGCAGATATGAGTGAACAAATTAGGGTTCACACATTAATAAGGGTAAAGGGTCTAGTATTTTAGGGTCGGGTTAGGTAATGGATTGGGTTAGATCTATACTAAATCTAACCGGATGATTTTGGTGTTGTCACATGGCCCATCTATTAAAATAAGGGTATTTGTACTTAATAGTATAACGGCAGGGGCTTGGTTGCTCTAATAGTATAACAAAGGGCTTATTTAAACTATTGATGATAGTAGAGGGACAGATCAGACCTTTTTCCGTATATTAAATCGTGATAGAAGAGATATTGTTTTTGTATAGACCCAAGACTTATTTTTCCTATTACCAAATGATACAAAAAAAAATATCTCAATAAGTTAACACGCCATAGATCCTAAGAATAGATAAATTTAGGGGTGAAAGGCAAAGAAAAATGGGAAATTATTTTCCCATTTCTCTTTTTTCCTTATGTGTTAGGAGGGAATGGGAATCTAGAAAAAAATAAAAAAAAAACATTGTTTTTCGTTTAACATTAATTGCAGAGCCTACATGAAAATATGCTGAAGAATTAATCAAAAACTACCTGATGACACAATCAATAAAAATAATTTGTACTCTCGCCATCTCATGATGAATATCCCATAGTTACTCGGTTGAAGTTTGTATACGGTCAAAACGAGTCTGTCCTTGTTATGACTAATCGAGATTGAAACATGATGGTCCAAGGTTCATAATTGTAATATCGAGCCATGATGCAAAATTAGGTTATCGAGCTCGAGCCCCAGAGACGGATCAAGATCGAGACCGAGTCAAGATCGAGCTCGAGACCCAGAGACCGATCAATACCGAGACCAGCCAAGATCGAAATCGAGTCAAGATCGAGTTCGAGACCCAAAGACCGGCCAAAATTGAGATCAAGCCAAGAAACAAAAGAGCTTTTATAGCTGCAATTGGGGAGAGAATCTCGGCGAAAATCACAACTCGAATCAAGGAAAAGCTAATTAATTAATGTATAATGAAATCCCCACTATGCATTTTTAATTATATCCAAAATAGGATTCCTTCACTATATTAAGAGTTGTTATTATTTGTAACAGGAAGACATTCATTCTGAGATATATAGAAAAGAGAGCAAATACTATCCTTTTAGCCTTTGATATTTAGTCATATTGTTTCTTCTACCAATCTTTCTTCACACAATTTGAAGGAGATAAAACTTCAAGGCTTATGCCAACTAGTTCATTCGGTTTGCATTCATTTCTTTTATAACTAATTTCGATATTCATTTACATATCTTTCCCAATTTATATCAATTTATATCATGTATCCTTATAACTACATATAAATTCAACTCTATCTATTTTTCGAGTACACGGTTTGGCGCCCACCATGGGGATAAGGATAATAATGGTTGTTTGGTACGAATCTCTGTAAAATACACTATTTTACACTTGCTCTTGGAAGTATCTTTGCTTTCATGTTAAAAATGACGAACTCTCAATTAATGGCCCTACCTATCGACAGCGAAGCTGGCCATCAAGATGGGAATAACAACCTGACGCCCGGGGATGAAAGGCCACTCGTTGACCTCATTGGAACTCGGGCCGCAGATCCAATTGACATTAATTCACATGTGGCCATTGAAGCAAACCAACATTATGACACCGAAAACAACATTCATGGTGGAACTCGATCTGCAGTTTGAAATACCCAAAATGTTGGAGAAGACGGGATCAGTCTGCGTATGATTTTTGAAATATTGCAGGCTCAACAGGTAGAGATAGCTCAGTTGCAGAGCCAAACTCAGACATCAACCAGGCCCGAGCCCGGTCCATCCTGAGAAGTCACCCACAGAACAGGGCCAACTGTAGTAAGGTCAAATGATCAAGAATCGGGGACTAACCTCGAAATTATTAATATGCTCGAGGAACTGACAAAACTGATAGAGTCAGGAGAAAAGAGGATTTAAGCAAACGACAAAAACATAGAAACTTATAACTCCAGGGTTGATCAGATCCTGGGGGCACCACCTATATTGAAGGGTTTGGATTCTAAAACGATCGTACAACCCCCCCCCCCCCCCC
>AWOL01S0056910.1:34900-79739 GCA_000715115.1 Nicotiana otophora
CCCGAAATTCCTAAATGTAATGGAACGACCGACCCCAACAAACATGTCACCTCCTACACATGTGCCATTAAAGGGAACGATCTAGAGGACGGCGAGATCAAATTCGTATTATTAAAGATATTCGGGGAAACCTTGTCAAAGGGAGAAATGATATGGTATCATAATTTACCACCTAACTCTATCAATTCTTTTGCCATGCTTGCAGATTCTTTTGTAAAATGGCACGCCGGAGCCACAAAGGTCGAGACCAGGAAGTCGGACCTTTTCAAAGTAAGGCAAAAAGATAACGAGACGCTAGGAGAGTTCGTAGCTCGTTTCCAAATGGAACAAATGGATCTACCACCGGTCACGGACGATTGGGCCATTCAATCTTTACCCCAAGGACTAAACGAACAAAGCTCAATGGCTTTACAATAGTTGAAACAGAACTTGATTGAGTACCCGGCTGTTACCTGGGCCAATGTACATAATCGATATCAATCGAAGATTAGAGTCGAACACGACCAGTTGGGTTCTGGGTCAGTTATTAAAAGGGACATCAACCGGGAACGGAGGTCGAGTAGGGACCGATATCGGTCGTATAACGGAGATCCTAGGGGTAGCAAACCAGGACGCAACTCCGTGTGAGGTGAAATGAGAAGTGATCGAGGCCAAGGGTATATAGGGATAATGAACAAGAATGGTTTCGATAGGAATACCGGACCTAAGGAAGCACCGCGGTTATCAGAGTATAACTTCAACATTGATGCATCCGCCAACGTGTCGGCTATCGGACGCATCAAAGATACTAAATGGCCCCGACTTCTGCAGACTGATCCAGCCCAGAGAAATCCCAATCAGATCTGCAAGTATCATGGCACCCATGGCCACAAAAACGGAAAATTGCATGCAGTTCAGAGAAGCGGTAGTCCGGTTATTCAATGAAGGGTACCTTTGAGAGTTTTTAAATGACCGGGCCAAGAATCATTTCAAAAACAGAGAGTTCAATAGACAAAACGAACAAGAAGAGCCACAACACATTATCCAGATGATCATCGGAGGGATCGATGTCCCCCAGGGGCCAGTGCTTAAACGCACTAAGATGTCGATTGTAAGAGAAAAGCGATCTCGAGCTCAGGATTACATACCTAAAGGAACCTTGCCCTTTAATGACGAAGACACAGAAGGAATCATGCAGCCTCATAACGACGCACTGGTAATATTTGTACTTATGAATAAAACTCAAGTTAAGCGTGTGTTAATTGATCCAGGTAGTTCAGCCAACATAATTCGATCGAGGGTCGTAGAGCAACTCGGTCTACAGGACTAGGTCATGCCCGCAACCCTGGTACTTAACGAATTCAATATGGCATGTGAAACTACTAAGGGCGAAATACTTCTTCCAGTAAACGTGGTTGGGACCATCCAAGAAATGAAGTTCCATATGATCGAGGGCGACATGAGGTATAACGCCCTGTTCGTGAGACCGTGGATCCACAACATGAGAGTAGTACCCTCGACCCTTCACCGGGTTCTAAAATTCCCAACACCAGAGGGAATCAAAACAATCTACGGAGAGAAACCAGCCACAAAGGAAATGTTTTCCGTCAATGAAGTGGTTCTGATATCATCACTCTCATCGACAAAGGGATTAAATTCGAAAGAAAAATGGGATGCCAAATAGCAATCACAAACGTCGGCCTCGATCCAACTAGAGAAGCAGAAGACTGACGAAGATGATGATTATGGGATCCCTCGATCCTTCATGGCCCCCGATGATTTCGACGCTACCAAATTAACGGTCGAAGAACTGGATCAAATCACATTAATCGAACATATGTCCGAACAAAAGGTATACTTAGGCACGGGGTTAAGCCCCGAGCTCGGGAAAAAGCTTATTTAATTTCTTATAGCTAACATGGAATGTTTCGCTTGGTCTCATCTTGACATGATAGGGATCCCACCAGAAATCACCACTCATAGACTAATCTTGGATCCGAAATTCAATCCGGTAAAGCAAAAAAGAAGGCCCCATTCCGAAGTCAAACATGCCTTCATCAAGGACGAGGTAACCAAACTTCTCAAAATAGGATCCATTAGAGAAGTAAAATACTCCGAATGGTTAGCAAACATGGTGGTAGTCCCTAAGAAGGGAAACAAACTTAGAATGTGTATAGATTATAAAGATCTGAACAAAGCATGCCCCAAGGATTCTTTTCCTTTGCCTAATATTGATCGTATGATCGATGCCACGGCCGGCCACGAGACTCTCAGTTTTCTCGATGCCTACTTCGGGTACTACCAGATACAGATGAACCCGAAGGATCAGGAAAAGACCTCGTTTATCACTAAGTACGGTACCTACTGTTATAACGTAATGCTATTCAGTCTAAAAATGATGGTGTAGCTTATCAACGCCTAGTAAACCGAATGTTCGAAGAATAAATATGAATATCAATGGAAGTTTATATTGATGACATGTTAGTTAAGTCCCTGCGAGTAGAGGACCATTTAAAGCATTTGCAGAAAACTTTCAATATACTGAGGGAGTATAATATGAAGCTCAACCCCGAAAAATATGCATTCGGGGTTGACTCGGGCAAGTTTCTTGGTTTCTTGGTGTCCAATCGGGGAATCAAGATCAACTCCGATAAAATCAAAGCTATCAAGGATATCACGGTAGTGGATAATGTAAAAGTCGTGCAGAGGCTAACGGGAAGAATAGCCTCCCTAGGACGATTCATTTCGAGTCCCTCAGATAGGAGCCATAATTTTTCTTACTACTTAAGAAGAAGAGCAACTTTGAATGGACTCCGGAATGCCAGTAGGCCTTGGAGGAACTAAAGAGGTATTTATCGAACCTGCCGCTGCTTCATACCCCAAAAGTGGACGAACAGCTTTACCTGTACTTAGCTGTCTCGGAGATAGCGGTAAGTGGAGTCCTGGTTCGAAAAGAACAAGGTACGTAATTCCTTATTTATTATGTCAGTTGGACCTTAGGCGAGGCCGAAACTAGATATCCACACTTAGAAAAATTAGCGCTTACTTTAATAAGCGCCTCTAGGATACTAAAACCATATTTCCAATGCCATTTGATATGTGTTATAACAACTTATCCTCTTCGAAATATTTTACACAAACTCGAGCTTTTGGGTCGACTGGCCAAATGGGCCATAGAGATCAGTGGGTACAATATTGAGTATCGACCCGAACCGCCATCAAATCTCAAATATTGACGGACTTCGTGGCTGACTTTACGCCGGCCTTCGTACCTGAGATTGAAAAAGAATTACTGATAAAATCGGGTACATCTTTGGGAGTCTGGACCCTCTTTATGGACGGTGCTTCGAATGCGAAGGGGTCTGGACTAGGTATCGTACTAAGATCACCCACATGTAATGAAGTTAGACAGTCTATCAAAACTACAAAATTCACTAATAATGAGCCCGAGTATGAGGCCATGATTGCAGGTCTCGAACTAGCTAGAAGCTTGGGAGCGGAGGTCGTAAAGGCTAAGTGTGATTCCCTCCTCGTGGTAAACCAAGTTAACGGGACCTTTGAAGTCCGAGAAGATCAAATGCAGAGGCACTTGGATAAACTACAGGTGACTCTATATCGATTTAAGGAATGGACCTTGCAACATATACCTCGAGAACAGAACAGCAAGGCCGGCGCTCTTGCAAACTTAGGTTCATCGATCGAAGACGACGAACTCAACTTGGGGACTATCATAGAACTCATGAGATCGATAATCGAAGAAGGACATGCCGAGATAAACTCCACAAGTTTAACCTGGGATTGGAGAAATAAATACATAGAGTACTTAAAGAACGGGAAGCTTCCATCAGATCCAAAGGAATCGAGAACTCTACGCACAAAGGCAGCATGGTTCACCGTGTCCGAAGGCGGGGCGCTGTTTATAAGGACGTTCGATGGACCATTGGCAATATCTCTAGGATCGGGAGATACCGACTACATCCTACGGGAAATTTACGAGGGCACTTGTGAAAATCATTTCGGTGTCGATTCGCTGGTCCCCAAAGTAATCAAAGCAGGGTTTTATTGGATCGATATGGGCAAGGATTCAAGGGAGTTCGTTCGAAAATGCGACAAATGCCAAAGGCATGCGCCCATGATTCATCAACCCGTGGAACTACTCCACTCGGTTCTATCCCCATAGCCCTTCATGGAATAGGGAATGGACATTGTTGGCCCCTCCCATCGGCCCCAGGTAAGGCTCAGTTTATTTTGTTTATGACTCATTATTTCTCTAAATGGGTTGAAGCACAAGCTTTCGAGAAAGTAAGATAAAAGGAAGTCATAGACTTCATTTGGGACCACATTATAAGTCGATTTGGGATGCCATCCGAGATTGTATGTGATAATGGAAAACAATTCATTGGCAGCAAAGTAACTAAATTTCTCGAGGATCACAAGATCAAAAGGATCCTATCCACACCTTATCATCCCAGCGGGAACGGACAAGCTGAATCGACCAACAAAACCATCATCCAAAATCTTAAGAAGATATTGACCGACGCCAAAGTAAAATGGAGAGAAATACTACCCGAGTTCCTATAGGCATACCGCACAACATCGAAATCCAGTACCGAAGCAACACCGTTCTCGTTGGTTTATGGCATCGAAGCTCTGATCTAGGTCGATGTCGGAGAAACCAAACATCAGGTTTTGATATGCAATAGAGGAATCGAATAACGAGACCATGAATACGAGCCTAGAATTGTTGGACGAAAGACGAGAAGCCGCTTTTGTCCGATTGGTCGCCCAAAAATAGCGGATCGAAAGGTACTACAATCGAAGAAACAATCATCGACATTTTAACATCGGGGATTTGGTGCTAAGAAAAATCACCCTCAACACACGAAATCCGAATGAAGGGAAACTGGGTCCGAACTGGGAAGGGTCGTATCTGGTTCTTGAAATCATCGGAAAAGGATCCTACAAGCTCAGCATGATAAACGGCAAACAACTACTGAGCAATTGAAACGTATCGCACCTAAAACGATACTACTGCTAAGGAACGACCCCTCCCATTTTCATTTATATTTCAAAACTAACCCTTGCATGTGTTCAACCAGAAACAACGATGGATTCTTCAACACGAAGCCTTTAGGTTTGAAAGCACATGTTGCACTCTTTTTCCCTTAGACCGTTTTGTCCCAAATAGGTTTTCCGGTGAGGATTTTAATGAGGCAACCATTGATCGTGCTAGCATAGAATAATTCAACAGTGTCCGAGGCCTCTTTACAATCAACCTTGAATACTGGGGGGAATTACCCTAGCATATCAAGTTTGATGCGAGGAAGTTACTTCATGGTAGCAGGGTCTCGATAGAAAAAATTTGTAAGGGTCAAACGGTCAAACGGTCAAACGAACCATGCCCGCATAGTTTGCTCAAGCCCTGGCACAAACCATGTACGCATGTATAATGATTTATAAAGAGAAGTATTCTTCTTTACCGATATCTCATACCTTAGAAAAGCTTTTTCTACTTCATATTCTCGATCTATTATGTAAACAGGCCTAAGGGCCAACCATGACCGGAGTTCGGATGATTACCCCCACAAATCGGGGACCGCCGTCCGAAAAATCAACGAGATCGAATTATATAAACTCCACAGATCATAACACATCTTAGGTAACCCTCAATTTTATAGGCCACGACCACCCCACTCGGGGTCTGAAACTTCGGGCAAGCTCGAAATAAAATGGTAAAATAACCCCAAAAGGCAAATCCCGAACTAAAGAGGGATATTTATAGGCCACCGCCACCGCCACCCCACTCGGGGACTGACACTTCGGGCAAGCTCGAAGTAAAATGGAAAAATAAGCCCAAGAGGCAAATCCCGAACTAAAGAGGCTACGACCGAATTAACATGAATCAAAGACGTCCGAATTCCGTAACAAAACAGGCCTTTGAAATCTCTCATAAACCAGTTACAAAGTCTACCCCCGACAAAATCATAAAAGGCTTCAATAATATCAAGCCTCGAAAACTCTAATGAGTACAAAATTGTTCGAACTCTCGAACAATTCCTTATTTCATGCTAAGGCATTACAAGTTTTATAAATAAAAGCCGAAAAGGGGACAAATCCATAAACAATCTCTTTATAAAAGCCTAAGGGCTATTTTCTTCTTTGAGTTCGAAAGATCATCCTCGCTCAACTAAAACCCTATGGGCTACCTTACTTCGAGTTCGAGCAAGCACTCACCAAGGCATTTTCTTTTGCAGCCCGAAGCTGGGCCTCAGCCAACTCCAATTGAGCTTGAACGGTTTCTTTTTTCGAGGCGAGTATATCCATATTCTTTTTGCATTTTTCCTCCTTGGTCATTAGCTTATCTACCTACGAATTGAGTCGTCCGATCTGTTCAAGCTTCTTTCGAACCTGTAGAATCGGATTGTTAGTGGTTATCTCTAATTCATCTTCACTATCGTGGAGAATTCAGAATACCTACTCAGCCATCTCCCAGTGCTCTTCCCGAGCAGCTGCCAAATCAGCTCGAAGTTTCTCACTAAGAAGTCACTCTTCTCAGTGAGGTTTCGAACCTCAGCCTTATGCTCCTCTCAAATTCTGTGGAAGGACTCGTGATGCAACACCGAAGCCTACAAACATGGGAAAAATGTTAGAATTATCTACAACTCTAAGTGTAAAAGAAATAACAGAGATGTCATCGAAGTTACACGATTCAGAGCATGTTGGGCCTCGTTAAAAAGGCAGGTGGGTCCTACCTCATTCATCACGGTTTGATCCTCTTCGGCCACCAAGGACCAAAGGTAACTAGCAATCCCCATGGGGGGAGAGAAAACTCAGGCATCCTTCGGGACGGAGAGTACTATCTTTCGCCTACGGTAGGGATCAACACTCGGGACCGAGAATCGGTCCACCAATTTTGGGTCCGATGAAAATTTGACAGCACCCGACCATGATGTTTACTTCGATACCGATAATCTATTGAACCCAGTAATATCCTCCAAAGTAGCGGACTTGAGCCCGTCCAAAAAGCTATGGATATCGATCGACTCCTTAATGCCCTCGTAAGAACAACCTTCCAACATGTTAGCCTCGCGGATCATAGCTTTCGAAAACTGAGGGGATCCAGTAATATCAACTATCCCGAGCTTATCCCTCGAAATATCTTCTGCTGCCCGAGAAGTTCTTCCCTCGATCTCTCCTTCAACCATCTCAACTCGAGATGGAATAGTCTTGACTTTTCCTTGTTCATGAATTATGGTCAAAGCTCCCTTATCTACCTCCGTCGATTCGGAGGATTGTTGTATCATAACATTAGCCCGTACACATGCTAATTCCTCTTCTCCTTCTTCGGGCTGGTCCCTTAGTCGGCGGATCGAGTCCAAAGGCATGACACCGGAGCCCCTCTTGGGCTTGCGAGTTCACTTCGCCGGTGTTTTCTTTATGAGACAGGGAAACTCGGTACATCTTTTCTCTTCTTCTCTTTAACCTGCTTCGGGACAGGGACCTCTTCATCGCCAGATGGGGGCCTCATGGAAACATCCTTCCTAAGTCCTACAAAGGGGGGGGGGGTAATCAAGTGAAGAAGATCGAACGACAAACAAACTAAGAAAGGGACTTACCATGACTACGAGCCTCCCATTGACCCTTTAATAGTTCCACCCAAGCGCGCTCGGAGTACGGTCTCTGCAGCACCAAACCTTCAATCCATTGTTTAGGGTCCGAAATCGGTTCCGGCATCCTAGCCATAGCTGTAACAGGAAAGAAAATGTTGATCAAGAAAATGAAAGGCAGTCACAAATTAAAATGCTCGAAGGGAAATAAGTACTCACGGTTCATATTCCATTTCTCAGGAAATGGCATGTCATCGGCAGGGATCAGGTCTGAGGTTTTGACTCGAATAAAGCGGCCCATCCAACCTCGATCATGAGTCTCGTCTATACTCGAGAACGACGCTTTGGTGGCTCAGCGAGCAAGCTTGATTAACCCTCCTCGATAGAGTCGGGGAATATAAAGGCGCATATGGTGATCGAGGGTGAAAGAACACCCATCGATTTTGCTTGAGAAGAATCAGAGGAGAATCACTATTCTCCAAAAAGAAGGGTGGATCTGGCCAGGGGTCACATCATACCTTTTGCAAAGTGCGACGATGACAGGATCTAATGGGCCCAACGTGAAAGGATAAGTATAAACACTTAAGAACCATTCCACGTGGGTAGTAATTGATTCCTCGGGCGATGGGACTACCACGTGCTTGTCTCCCCAGTTGCATTCTTGTTTTACTTTGTCGAGAATGTTCTCGGTGATTTGAATACTGGTACCTCGAGATTGGCTCACATCGGCCCGGTACCAAAGAAGGTTTTTCAACCTTAAAATAGATGACAGTTGAGCACCCTACCAGAATGAACTCCTCAGGGCGAGGCTCCGCCACATCCTCGTCGCCGGCAGGTTGTGATGAAGAAGCGGCCTCTTTTTGCGGCACCGTTTTGAAGGTTTTCGCCATTTATGAATAAAGGAAAAGAGAATTAGGATTGTATGCGATGTAACGTGTATGAAGCATAGGGATTTTCTGAAAAAGATGCAAGAATAGAGAAGAAGCTTCTGAGTAAAAAGTTTGGATGAGGATGAGAGTTTAAATATTTATAGCCTGGTAATGACGGTTCAGAACAGGTAGTGGCCGACCAATGACTGATAGACATTTAATGCATTGGTAACTGGACCGACGGGACGTTTTGTAACATACGTCATAATCGAGCTCGTCGCTGACATCATCATCCACCAAGTCAAAGTTCGAAAATTCATATCATTTCTCGTCATTTTCTTTCAGAGAAACGAGGGGACTATATGTATACGGTCAAAACTGAGTTTGTCTTTCTTATGACTAATCGAGATTGGAACATGATGGTCCAAGGTTCATCATTATAATATCGAGCCATGATGCAAAGTTAGGTTATCGAGCTCGAGCCCCAGAGACCGATCAAGATTAAGATCGATCAAGATCGAGATCGAGTCAAGATCGAGACCGAGTCAAGATCGAGCTCGATACCCATAGACCGATCAATACCGAGACCAGCCAAGATCGAGATCGAGTCAAGATCGAGCTCGAGACCCAGAGACTGGCCAAGATTGAGATCGAGCTAAGAAACAAAAGAGTCGTTATATCCGCAATTGGGGAGAGAATCTCGGCGGAAATCACGGCTCAAATCAAGGAAAAGCTAATTAATTAATCTATCATAAAATTTCCACTATGTATTTTTAATTATATCCAAAATATGATTCCCTCACTATATTAAGAGTTGTTAACGTTGGTAATAGGAACACATTCATTCTGAGATATATAGAAAAGAGAGCAAATACTATTCTTTTGGCCTTTGATATTTAGTCATATTGTTTCTTCTACCAACCATTCTTCACTCAATTTGAAGGTGATAAAACTTCAAGGCTTAGGCCAACTAGTTCATTCGGTTTGCATTCATTTATTTTATAAATAATTTCAATATTTATTTACATATATTTCCCAATTTGTATCAATTTATATCACGTATCTTAGAACTACGTATAAATTCAACTCTATCCGTTTTTCGGGTAAACAAAGTTAAAGATTTAACATCATATCTTTTTGAGTGAATTAATACAAAACGTTGAGAACAAACAAATCATTCTCCAACTCTTTCCGAAAAGTATAAGAATGAAACACTTCATTGCAAAAAGCGTGGATATATATATATATATATATATATATATATATATATATATATATTCGCAGCAATTTACACCATGAACGGATGAATTGTTCCTCAACTGAGCTCCATTGGAGAGCTCTAGAAGTTTCGTGTGAGAGAGGAGAAAAAGACTGATATCAGAGATGAAGAAATGAACCTATGCTTTGTATTGTTATGTAACAGTGTATATATACACAATAGTACGGACAAAAATTAACTAATTCTAACTAACAGCTAAGCTAATTCTAACTGACCCACTAATTAACGCTAACCAACACTAACTAACTATAACTAACTGTACAATACGAACAACTAAAGGTACAACGTATAAAAGCTGTTAAATACATCTCAATACCCCCCCTCCCCCAAAGTTGGAGGTGAAGGTTTCACACCCAACTTGTTTAAGAGGGCAGAATACTTGATGCCAGTGAGGGCTTTGGTAAGAACATCTGCCAGTTGAGCACCAGTAGCAATGTAATGTAAGGAGATGAGGCCCTCATGAAGCTTGTCTCTGATAAAATGGCAGTCGACTTTGATATGTTTAGTTCTTTCATGGAAAATAGGATTTCTAGCTATGTGTAGAGCAGATTGGTTGTCACAAAAACTGAGACTGGCTTAGGATAAGAGATAGTAAGTTCATCAAAATGTTTGCACAACCAAGTCATCTCCCCTACAACTTTCCTCAAAGACCTGTATTCTGCTTCTGCAGATGATAAGGAGATTGTTTCTTGTTTCTTTGATTTTCAACAAATTGGACCATTTTCCAATAGGACTATGTACCTAGTAACTGATCTCCTAGAATTTGTGCATGCTGCCTAATCTGAGTCACAGTATCCCTTTAGACTACGGTCAGAATCATTGGACATAAAAATTCCTAGAGTGGGATCACTTTTCAAATACCTAAGCAGATGGAAGACATCCTTCAAATGTGGTTCTCTAGGATCTTGCATGAATTGACTGAGATATTGTACACTAAAGGCTATGTCCAATCTGGTGTTGTGAGGAAATTTAACTTTCCCACAAGTTGTTTATAATATGTAGGACTTGGGAATGGTTTTCCCTCTTTGGCCCTCAGCTTCTCATTAGGATCAAGAGGAGTAGAAAGACTAATGTAGGAGAAGTAGTCATATTCCTTAAGCATGTCCATAGTAAACTTTCTTTGTGAAATGATGACACCATCAGCTGTATACAAAACCTCAAGACCAAGGAAATAATGTAGTCTTCCCAGATCTTTGATCTTAAATTGATCATGTAAGAAAATTTTAAGCTGGACAATCTCTGAAAGGTCTGTTCCACTAATAATGACATCATTCACATATACAGCTATATAAATTATGGAGTATTCTGTCTTTTTGTAGAAAAGGGAATAATCATTCAAGGAGTACACATATCCCCTTGAGCATAGAGCTTCAGTCAACATAGAGTACCATTGTCTGCTTGCTTGTTTAAGGCCATACAATGACTTGTTCAACTTGCAAACCAATTTTGGTGAATTAGTTTCTAGTCCTGGTGGCATCTGTATATATTCCTCCTCATGGAGATCCACATGGAGGAAAGCATTATTCACATCTAACTGAAAGATTTGCCATTATTTCTTTACTGTTGTGGCTATAACAACTCTCACTGTTGTCATATTAACAACAGGGCTGAAGGTCTTAGTGTAGTCTATGCCTGTTTGTTGAGTATAGCCTTTCACTACCAAACCTAGCTTTGAATCTCTCCACTATTCCATTAGCTTTGTGCTTTATCTTATAAACCCATCTACAGCCAATGGCTTGTTTGCCACTTGGCAGGGGTACAACATCCCATGTATGATTTGCATGTAATGCCTCATACTCCTGAGTCATTGCTGCTTTCCATGTTGGATTGAGTGTAGCTTCCTCATATGAAGATGGTTCACAGTCATTGCCAACATTCATCACAAGTAATTGACTATCATGGATTAAAGATATAGGTTAGATATGACTGTTTAAGGAAAATAAGGCATTAAGAGAAGTGGGTATGGTGATTGATCATTAGGTATAGAAGGATGATTGGATTTCAATTGGGGTACAATGTAAATATAATCTTGTAAGTGAATGGAAAGCTTGCGGTGTCTCCCAGATCTCCTAGGTTATAGAATTGGTGAAGGATCCTGTAAGGTGTTGTCAGGTAAGTCTTATGAGGTGACAGTGGGAGAGTCAGAAGGTTGTGGTTCAGAAAGAGAACCTGTAGAGTGATAGAGTGTAAACTCATCAGATGTAGTCTCAACATTTTCTGAATTGAGTGGAGTGTCTGTTGTGGGTTGAAGAGCATCAGTATATAGGTCAGTGATGAAAGGAATTGAATGAATGGTTGAAGGGAAGGAACCAATGGTAGGAGAAATGGCAAAAGGGAAAATGTCTTCATGAAAGACTACATCTCTAGATATGTGGATCTTTTTGGATTCCAGATTTAGCACCTTATAGCCTTTGGTGTCAAAAGGATATCCAATAAAAACATGTGGCACAGTTCTGGGATCAAACTTATCTTTTTGTGTGTTTGGTATGGTAGAAAAACATAGGCAACCAAAACTCCTAAGGTGAGAGTAGTTTGGCTTTGTCTTGTACAGAAGTTCAAAAGGATATTTGTTCTTGAGATAAGAAGTGGGAAGTCTGTTTATCAGGTATGTAGCTGTTAGGATACACTCTCCCAATACCTCACAGGCAACTTTAACTGAAATAAGAGTTCCCTAGCTGCCTCTAAAAGGTACCTATGCTTACTTTCAACTACACCATTCTGTTATGGTGTGTATGGACAAGTTCTTTGGTGGACAATGCCTTGATCTTGGAAGAAGGAGATTTCTTCTGCACTAGTAAACTCTAAACTATTGTCTGATCTGACTGACTTTATAGTTGTGTGAAATTGGTTTTTGACTAGAGAAACAAAAGCTTTGAGAACCTGTAGGGCATTACTCTTATTGTATAAGAGGTGAGTCCAAGTGGATCTGTTGTGGTCATCTACTATGATAAGAAAGTATTTATAATTATTATATGCAGGTATATGATAAGGTCCCCACAGATCAATATATAACAAATCAAATATTTATTTGGTGTTACTGGTCCTTTGGGGAAATGGCAACCTGGTTTGTCTGGCCATTGGGCAAATAGAGCACATGAAATGTTGTTTGGTAGAGAAGGCAACAGGAATGGTGGTAATGCTCTTCATTTTAACAAAAATAACATGTCCCAATCTGTTATGCCATAATACATTCACATCATTGCCATGAGACAAGCAAGAAAAAGGAGCACAAAGAGAAGTTTTATTATGAGTGAATTTATGTACATTTGAGAGGTCATCACATTGTGAGGAGTCCTTATTACAAGTAGCAGATAACTTATTGCAGATGGATCTATTTACATCACAGGTGTGGGATGGAATACAAGAAACAGAAGAAGTAGATGCTGAAACATTACTAGCATTCTTCAAGCAGAGAGAACAAAGAAGATACAGCCCATCCATGATCTTACCAATCTCCAGAGGCTTCTTCATTGAAGAGACCTGCAGAAGACAACGAGCATTAGTGAAAGCTATTAAAGACTTGAGTTGGGCAGTTAAAGAAGAGATAAATATGAGATTAAATTTGAATGATGGAACAAACATGACTCTATGCAAGGTGATTTGAGGAGCAAGTGACACACTACCAATTTCTGTCACCCTAACTTTGTAACTATTTGGGAGAGTAACTAACAAGGGATAGGGCAGTATTCTAATGTCTAGCAAAGAAGATATATTGCAGGTCATATGATAGGATGCCCTAGAATCTAAAATCCATGTGCCAATCCAAGTTCTGAAACATTTACAAGACATTTTTTCAAAATCAATTGAGGATGTACAAGTGATCAAACCTGCAAAAGGCATGGCTCCTGCAGTAAGGTTCACAACACCAGACCCATGATTTGTACTCTTTGAGTTTTCTCCTCCACTATTACCATGAAAGTGTTGCAAGATACTGAGTAATTGACCATATTGTTCCTTGGACAATTTTAGATTCTGACTTTCACCTTTGGGTCCAAACTCATTTGTTTTAGGACATGTTCCATCAGGAGAGGTGATTTGTGAATTGGCTATTACCCTTTTGTTTTTGTTATACTTAAAGTTCTGATTGTGGCCCTGAGGATAACCATGAAGCTTGCAGCATTTATCTTTAGTGTGACCTAGGCGCTTGCAGTAATCACAGAATGGCCTAGTCCTGTTGGTGTTTGGAAAGTTAGCATTGGGGGCATAATTGGTTCTGAAGTTATTATTTCCAAAATTGTTGGCATTTCCTGAAGTGTTGACATGAAGGGAAACAAATTATGTAGCTAAATGATTTGAAGGTTTCATCTCTCGTTGCTTATCATCTTGAATGAGTAGTGAGAAGGCTTGTGCCATCAAAGGTAATGGATTCATAATGAGAATGCTACCCCTTATTGCTGTATAGACTCTATTCAATCCCATAAGGAATTGAATCAATCTCCTGTCCTATTCTGCCTTGTGCATATTTTCCTTGGCACCACAAGTGCATTGACAGCTGTACTGTGTCTTTGCACTCAAGGTGCTCAGTTCTTCCCAAAGTTTCTTCAGCTGAGTGTAGTAATTAGTGATATCAAAAGTACCTTGGGATACATCATTGATCTCCTTATGAATTTGGTACAATCTCGCACCATTGGTCTATTCATATCGATCCTCCAATTCTCTCCACAGTTCAACTACATCATTAGCATACTCTACACTATCTGCTATTTCCTTTGATAATGAATTAAGAATCCAAGAGGTCACCATATCATCACAACGCTCCCATTGTCAAAATTTAGGTGATTGAGGATCCAGTTGTTTGCACTCTCCACTGATAAAGCCAGTCTTATTCTTAACAGATAAACCATGCAAAATGGCGCGTGTCACGACCCAAAATTTCCCACCGACGGGACCGTGATGACGCCTAACATTTTACTTTCTAGGCAAGCCAGCGTTAGAGAATCATTAAACCAAATTCTTATTCATATTAAGTAATTAATAATAATTAACTAAGATGAAATATAATAAGTGCGGAATATGATAAAACCATATTAATTACTACCACCCGGATCTGGAGTCACAATTCACGAGAATTCTAGAATTTCTTACAAGTAATAGTCTAAAAGAAATACAACTGTCTGAATAAAAGAAACAATAGAACAGAAAAGATAGACGGGGACTTCAAGCCCTATAAACGCCGACAGATCTACCTTGAGTCTCCAGACAGCGGACCAATAGCAAAATCTCGTTCAACCCGAGCCGGTATCAAAATCTACATAGAAAGTGTAGAGTGCAGTATAAGTACAACCGACCCCATGTACTGGTAAGTGTCGAGCCTAACCTCGACGAAGTAGTGACGAGGCTAAGGCATGGCACCTACAAATCAACCTGTACAATTTAACATTGTATATACAAATAACCAAAATGAAGAACTACACAGGAAATGCCGGGAGAGGAACATACTGAGGGGAATACAAGATAAAGAACTACAACAGAATGATCACCAGAGCAGTCAATATACCATGAATCAATAGGAATGATGAATACAGTAAAGGAAAAATGTACGGCATCACCCTTCGTACTTTTACTCTCAATCTCACCATAAAATTAATAGAAACGGCACGGCATCACCCTTCGTGCATTAACTCTCATATCATGGCACGGCATTATCCTTCGTGTATTAACACTCACAATATGGCACGACATCGCCCTTCGTGCATTGACACTCACAATATGGCACGACATCACCCTTCATGCATTAACACTCTCCCTTACCATAATGCAATGCATAAATAACAACAGAGAGATAGAATAACAAGTAGAAGCCTTACTTCAACATTCGGTTCCACAATATAAATCTCAACTTTTAAATGAATACTCGATTACCAACAGAAAATCTGTAACCATGATAATGACGATCAATTTAACAACACTAGTATAAACATGTAGCAATTAGGCATAGGAAAGAGACAACATAAGAAGACTGAAGAAACATGGAATACAGGTAAATTGGCAGCGCATAAGTACTTGTCACCTCACATATACGCCGCTCACATGAATTTCACTTAGTAAATAATCTAAGGTTCCTAATTCCCTCAAGTCAGGGTTAGACACAACACTCAAAGGGTACTGGCTGCCAAGCCTTCGCATTTGCGAGACCCTGCTCGCATTCACGATGGTTACTCCTGCTGGCCTTCGCGTTCGCGATACATTGCTCGCGTTCGCGATGAAGGAACGACCAACCCTCCCCCAGGTCCCCAAGTCCTTCGCGTTCGCGTTCGCGAAGGGTAAATCCCCCATCACTTCGCGTTCGCGATTAGGCCTTCGCGTTCGCGAAGAAGTAGTCTCAGCCTCACCAGTTTACGCTTGCGTTCGCGAACGCGAAGAAGGATATGCCAAACACCAGAATCTGCAGAAAACCAAATTTTTCCCAAGTCCAAAACATCCCATGGCCTATCCGAAACTCGCCCGAGCCCTCGGGGCTCCAAACCAAACATGCACACAAGTCTAAAAAAATCATACGGACCTGCTCGCGCGATCAAATCTCGAAAATAACACCTAGAACTCCGAATTTAGCACCAAATTAAATGAAATTCTCAAGTACACTTTAAAATTTCTATCTTCTCTACTGGACGTCTGAATCACGTCAAATCAACTTTGTTTCTTACCAAATTTCACAGACAAGTCTTAAATATCATAATGAACCTATACCGGACTCCGAAACCAAAATACGGACCTGGTACTAACAATGCCAAACATCAATCAATTCGTAAAAATAAATAATTTCCAGACTTTTAATTTCATCAAAAATTCATAACTCAAGCTAGGGACCTCCGAATTCGATTCTGGGAATACGCCCAAGTCCCAAAATTCGATACAGACCCACCGAGACCGTCAAAACACAAATTCGGGCCCGTTTATCAAACATATTAACCGAAATCAAATAAAATCAACTCTTTAAGGCATAAATTCTTATTTTCATCAATTTTCAACATAAAAGCTTTCCGAAAACCTGTCCGGACTGTGCACGCAGATCGAGAAGGGTAAAAATGAGGTTTTTAAGGCTTAAGAGCATAGATTCGAGTTCTAAAACATAAGATGACCTTTTGGGTCATCACATTCTCCACCTCTAAAACAACCATTCGTCCTCGAACGGACATAGAAAAGTACCTGGGCTGGTGAAAAGATGGGGATATCTACTCTGCATATCGGACTCGGACTCCCAAGTAGCTGCCTTAATAGGTTGACCTCTCCACTACACTTGAACTGAAGGGTAACTTTTTGATCTCAACTGGCGAACGTATCGGGCTAGAATTGCCACCGGCTCCTCCTCGTAAGTCAAATCCTTGTCCAACTGGACAGAGCTGAAATCTAACACATGGGACAGATCGCCGTGATACTTTCAAAGCATAGACACATGGGATACCGGATGAACAGCTGCTAAATTAGGTGGCAACGCAAGCCTGTAAGACACCTCTCCCACTCTCTCCAGAATCTCAAAAGGTTTGATATACCTAAGGCTCAACTTGCCCTTCTTTCCGAACCTCATTACACCCTTCATGGGTAATACCCGAAGTAACACTCTCTCTCCGACCATGAATGCAACATCACGAACTCTACGGTCGGCATAACTCTTCTGCCTGGACTGATCTGTGCGAAGTCGATCCTGAATAATCTTGACCTTATCCAAGGCATCCTGTACTAGGTCTGTGCCTAACAACTGAGCCTCTCCCGGGTCGAACCACCCAACTGGCGACCAGCACCGCCTACCATATAATGCCTCATAGGGAGCCATCTAAATGCTCGACTGGTAGTTGTTGTTGTAGGCGAACTCTGTAAGGGGAAAGAATTGATCCCACGATCCTCCGAAGTCTATAACACATGTGCGGAGCATATCCTCCAAGATCTAAATAGTGCGCTCGAACTGCCCGTCCGTCTGAGGATAGAATGTCGTGCTCAATTCAACTCGAGTACCCAACTCACGTTGTACTGCCCTCCAAAAGTGCGAGGTGAACTTCGTACCTCGATCAGAAATGATAGACACGGGCACCCCGTGAAGACGGACGATCTCCCGGATGTAAATCTTTGCCAACCGCTCCGAGAAATAGGTAACTGCCATAGGAATGAAATGCGCTGACTTAGTCAACCTGTCCACAAGGACCCAAACTGCATCAAACTTCCTCTGAGTCCGTGGGAGTCCAACAACAAAATCCATAGTGATACGCTCCCACTTCCACTTAGGAATCTCTAGCCTCTGAAGTAAACCACCATGGCTCTGATGCTCACACTTTACCTGCTGGCTATTTAGGCACCGAGCTACATATGCAACTATGTCTTTCTTCATTCGCCTCCACCAATAATGTTGCCGTAAGTCCTGATACATCTTGGTGGTGCCCGTATGAATAGAATACCGGGAACTGTAGGCCTCCTCAAGAATCAATTCACGAAGTCCATCCATATTAGGCACACAAATACGACCATGCATCCTCAAAACTCTGTCATCTCCAACAATAGCCTGCTTGGTACCACCGTTTCGCACTATGTCTCTAAGGACAAGTAAATGAGGATCGTCATCCAGCCGATATCTGATGCGCTCAAACAAAGAAGACCGAGCAATTGTACAAGCTAGAATACGGCTGGGCTCAGAAACATCCAACTTCACGAACTGGTTGGCCAAGGCCTGAACATCCAATGTAAGCGGTATCTCACCAGCTGGAATATATGCAAGGCTACCCATATTGACTGACTTTCTACTCAAAGCATCGGCCACCATATTGGCCTTCCCGGGATGATACAATATGGTTATATCATAGTTTTTCAATAGCTCCAACCACCTTCTCTGCCTCAAATTGAGTTTCTTCTGCTTGAACAAATACTGCAAGCTCTGATGATCAGTGAATATCGCACATGGCACGCCGTAAAGATAGTGCCTCCAAATCTTCAGCGCGTGAATAATAGCTGCCAGCTCTAGATCATGAACATGGTAATTATTCTCGTGAACCTTTAACTGCCGTGAAGCATATGCAATAACCTTGCCACCCTACATCAATACCGTACCCAAACTAATACGGGATGAGTCACAATATACTGTATAAGGTCCTGAGCCTGTGGGTAACACCAATACCGGTGTCGTAGTCAAAGTTGTCTTGAGCTTCTGAAAGCTCACTTCACACTCGTCTGACCACCTGAACGGGGCACCCTTCTGGGTCAATCTGGGCAATAGGGTTGCTATGAATGAAAACCTCTCCAAAATCGACGGTAATAGCCCGCCAAACCCAGGAAACTATGGATCTCTATAGGTGAGGTGGGCCTAGGCCAGTTTTGAACTGCCTCAATCTTCTTAAGATCCACTTGAATACCCTCTGCTGATACAACGTGACCCAAGAAAGCAACTGAACTCAACCAAAACTCGCATTTTGAGAACTTAGCATATAACTGGTTGTCTCTCAGAGTCTGAAAAACGATCTAAAGGTGCTGCTCATGCTCCTCTCGGTTGTGAGAGTAGATCAAGATATCATCAATAAACACAACCACAAAGGAATCCAAGTAGGGTTTGAACACCCGCTTCATCAAATCCATGAATACTGTTGGGGTATTTGTTAGCCCAAATGACATCACTAGAAACTCGAAATGCCTGTACCGAGTCCGAAAAGTTGTCTTAGTGACATCGGATGCCCTAATCCTCAACTGATGGTAGCCAGATCTCAAATCAATCTTTGAAAACACACCCTGAAGCTAATCAAATAAATCACTAATCCTCGGCAATGGATACTTGTTTTTGATAGTGACTTTATTCAACTGTCGATAATCTATACACATCCTCATCGATCCATCTTTCTTCCTCACAAACAACACAGGTGCACCCTAGGGCGAGACACTAGGTCTAATGAAGCCCTTATCAAGCAAATATTGCAACTGCTCATTCAATTCTTTCAACTTTGGCGGGGCCATGCGGTATGGCAGAATGGAAATAGGCTGAGTGCCCAGAGCCAAATCAATGCAGAAATCAATATCCCTGTCGGGTGGCATCCCCGGCAGGTCTGCAGGAAACACCTCTGAAAACTCACGAACAACCAGCACTGAATCCATGGAAGGAACCTCCACACTAGAATCGCGGACATAAGCCAAATAATCTAGACACTCTTTCTCGACCATATACCGAGCCTTCGAATAAGAGATAACCCTGCTGGCAGAATGGCCAAGATTCCCTCTCCACTCTAATTGAGGCAACCCCTGCAAGGCTAAGGTCACCATCTTGGTGTGACAATCTAATATAGCATGATAAGGTGACAACCAATCCATACCTAGTATGACATCAAAATCAACTATGTCGAGAAGTAGAAGATCTACACGAGTATCAAAACTCCCAATGGTGACCGCACACGAACGATAAACACGATCTACAATAATAGCATCTCCCACTAGTATGGACCCATACACAGGAGCACCAAAAGAATCACAGGGCACAACCAAATAGGAAGCAAAATAGGATGACACATAGGAGTAAGTAGATCCCGGATCAAATAGAACTGAAGCATCTCTACTGCAAACTAAAACAGTACATGTGATAACAACGTTAGATGACCTAGCCTCAGGCTTGGCTGGGAAAGCATAACACCAGGGCTGGGGCCCACCACCCTGAACTACGTCCCTGGGACGACCTCTAACTGGCTGGTTTCTACCTCTAACGGCCTGACCTCCACCTCTAACAGTCTAGCCTCTACCTCTGGCTGCCTGACCCCTGCCTCTTGCTGGCTGAGCAGGTGGTGCAGCAACTAGTGTCGGAACCATGGCACGAGAACTCTGATGCTTTGAGATGCCCGTTGCCCGAGGGCAAAATCTAGCAATGTGCCTCGGATTACCACAAGTATAACATAACCTCGGCTGTTGTGACTGCTGACCCTGAAACTGACCTTGTCGACCTGAATAACCACCCTGATAACTCTGGAATGGAGGAGCACTAATAGGAGTTGGTAGTGCACTGTAGCCTAGCTGGTCGGAATAATGCATCTGAGGGTCACGACCACTTGAGGCACCGTGGGATGCCTAGAGCGCTGAATGAAACGGCCTGGGAGGATGGCCTCTACCAAAAGTACTCCTTCCTCTAGATGAGGCACCGCTGAACTCACCAGAATGACGAGGTCTCTTGTCAGACCCCTGACCTCCCTGAGTAAGAACCATTTCAACTCGTCTGGAGACATTAGCAGCCGCCTGAAAAGAAATCTCACTCCCAGTCTCCTTAGCCATCTACAATCTGATAGGTTGAGCAAGTCCATCAATAAACCTCCTCACCCTCTCTATCTCGGTAGGAAGCAGAAGAATAGCATGACGGGCCAAATCCACAAAACGGGTCTCATACTGAGTAACAGTCATATCGCCCTGCTGTAGATGCTCAAACTGATGGCGACGCTCGTCTCTTAATGTGATAGGTAGAAACTTCTCTATGAAGAGCTGAGAGAACAGGTCCCAAGTAAGAGCAGGTGACCCAACCGGTCTGGTTAACAAGTAATCTCTCTACCACTTCTTAGTGGAACTAGTCATATGAAATGTAGAAAAATCGACCCCATTAGTCTCCACTATACCAATGTTTCGTAGGACCTCATGACAGCTGTCAAGATATTCCTGGGGGTCCTCTGAAGGAGCACCACTGAAGTGAACAGGAAAGATCTTGGTAAACCTGTCCAATCTCCATAAAGCCTCAGAAGACATAGTTGGCCCATCTCCGACCTGTGCCGCAATAACCGGTTGAACTATTCCGACTGGCTGAGCTTCTGGAGCCTGATACTGGGGAACTATCTGCTCCTGAGTGGGAGTGGTAGGAGTCTGGGCTCCTCCTCAAGCCTGAGAGACTGCTGGTGCCATGGGAAATGCGCCAGTCTGGGCCACACTCTCCATAAGTCCCACCAAATGGACCAAAGCGTCCTGAAGTACTGGGGTAGCAATGAATCCCTCTGGAACCTAAGTTGGTTCGGCAGGAACAGTATGGGCTAGAACCTCCTCGTCAAGCTCTATCTGAGGCTCCACTGCTGGGGCTGCTACTCGGGCTCTAGGCTGAGCCCTGCCCCTGCCTCGGCCTCTGGCACAACCTCGGCCTCGACCTCTGCCCCGCGTAGGAGCTACCACTGGAGGCTCTGGCTGCTGCTCAGCTAAGGAAGCAGTACGTATTCTCGTCATTTGCGAGAGAATAAGAGTAGAAGAGTTCAATCAGCATTGAGAAAGCAAAATCGCACGACAGAGAAGAATAAAAGTAAAACTTGTTCCTAAACTTCATAGCCTCTGGAAGATAGGCACAGACGTCTCTGTACCGATCCTCCAGACTATACTAAGATTGCTTGTGAATTGTGAGACCTAGGCAACCTAGTGCTCTGATACCAACTTGTCACGACCCAAAATTTTCCACCGACGGGACCGTGATGGCACCTAACATTTCACTTGCTAGGCAAGCCAACGTTAGAGAATCATTAAATCAATTCCTTATTCTCATTCAGTAATTAACAATAATTAACTAAGATGAAATATAATAAGTGCGGAATATCATAAAACCATATTAATTACTACCACCAGGACCTGGAATCACAATTCACGAGCATTCTAGAATTTACTACAAGTAATAGTCTGAAAGAAATACAACTGTCTGAATAAAGGAAATAGTAGAACATAAAAGATAGATGGGGACTTCAAGGCCTGTGAACACCGACAAATCTACCTTGAGTCTCCGGACAACGGACCAATAGCAAAATCTCGATCAACCCGAGCCGGTATCAAAATCTGCACAGAATGTGCAAAGTGCAGTATCAGTACAACTTACCCCATGTACTGGTAAGTGTCGAGCCTAACCTCGACGAAGTAGTAACGAGGCTAAGGCAAGGCACCTACAAATCAACCTGTACAATTTAATATTGTATATACAAATAACCGAAATGAAGAACTATACAGGAAATGTCGGGAGAGGAACATACTGAGGGGAATACAAGATAAAGAACTACAACAGAATGATCACCGGAGCAGTCAATATACCATGAATCAATAGGAATGATGAATACAGTAAAGGAAAAATGCACGACATCACCCTTCGTGCTTTTACTCTCAATCTCACCATAAAATTAATAGAAACGGCACGGCATCACCCTTCGTGCATTAACTCTCATATCATGGCACGGCATCACCCTTCGTGCATTAACACTCACAATATGGCACGGCATCACCCTTCGTGTATTAACACACTCCCTTACCATAATGCAATGCATAAATAACAACAGGGAGATAGAATAACAAATACAAGCCTTACTTCAACATTCGGTTCTACAATATAAATCTCAACTTTTAAATGAATACTCGACTACCAACAGAAAATCCATAACCATGATAATGACGATCAATTTAACAACACTAGTATAAACATGTAGCAATTAGGCATAGGAAAGAGACAATATAATAAGACGGAAGAAACATAGAATACAGGTAAATTGGCGGCGCATAAGTACTCGTCACCTCAAATATACGTCGCTCACATGAATTTCACTTAGTAAATAATCTAAGGTTCCTAATTCCCTCAAGTCAGGGTTAGACACAACACTTACCTCGCTCTGAAGGCCACTTAATTCTCAATCACAGCTTTTCCTTTGGAATTCACCTCCAAACCACTCCTATCTATTCAAAAATGACTCAATAATATAAAATATTGCTAAAGAAATCAATTATATTGCATACATTAAATTTTCCAAATTTTCCTCCAAAAGAGTCGAAAAGATTGACCCCGGGCCCGCTTGGTCAAAACCCGAGGTTTGGACCAAAATTCATTTACCCATTCACCCCCAAGTCCGAATATGTAATTAGTTTTGGAATCCGACCTCAAATTGAGGTCTAAATTCCCAAATTCCCAAAATCCCTAGTTTTCTACCCTAACCCCTAATTCTACCATGAAAACTCTAGATTTTAGGTTGATAATTTAACAAATGTATTGGGTAATCGAAAGGAAATGGTTTAGAATCACTTACCAACAATTTGGGGGAGAAATGGCTCTTGAAACATCGCCTCTACTCGTTTGGTTCTTGAAAACTGTTGAAGAAATGGCTTAAACCCGTGTTTGATTCTGTTTTATGCACTGGGCGATAGTGTGCATCGCGCTCGTGAGGCCACTGTCGCGTTCGCGAAGGGAACTGGCTGCCAAGCCTTCGCGTTCGCGAGACCCTGCTCGCGTTCATGATGGTTACTCCCCCTGGCTTTCGTGTTCGCGAGACATTGCTCGCGTTCGCGATGAAGGAACGACCAACCCTCCCCTAGGTCCCCAAGTGCTTCGCGTTCGCGATGAGCCGGTCGCGTTCGCGAAGGGTAAATCCCTCATCATTTTGCATTCGCGAAGAAGAAGTCTCAGCCTCACCAGTTTACTCTTCGCGTTCACGAGAGGACCTTCGCGAACGCGAAGAAGGATATGCCAGACACCAGAATATGCAGAAAACCAGATTTTTTCCGAGTACAAAACATCCCGTGGCCTATCCGAAACTCGCCCGAGCCCTCGGGGCTTCAAACCAAACATGCACACAAGTCTAAAAATATCATGCGGACTTGCTCGCGTGATCAAATCGCCAAAATAACACCTAGAACTCCGAATTTAGCACCAAATCAAATGAAATTCTCAAGAACACTTTAAAATTTCTATCTTCTTAACTGGACATCTGAATCACGTCAAATCAACTCCGTTTCACACCAAATTTCACAGACAAGTCTTAAATATCATAATGAACCCGTACCAGGATCCAAAACCAAAATACTGACCCGATACTAACAATGCTAAACATCAATCAATTCGTTAAAATAAATAATTTTCAGACTTTTAATTTTCATCAAAAATTCATAACTCAAGCTAGGGACCTCCAAATTCGATTCCGGGCATACGCCCAGGTCCCATAATTTGATACGGACCCATCGGGACCGTCAAAATACGGATTCGAGCCCGTTTACCAAAATTATTGACCGAAGTCCAATAAAATCAATTTTTTAAGGCATAAATTCTTATTTTCATCAACTTTCAACATAAAAGCTTTCCGAAAATCTGCCCGGATTGCGCACGCAAATCGAGAAGGGTAAAAATGAGGTTTTTAAGGCTTAAAAGCACAGATTCGAGTTCTAAAATATAAAATGACCTTTTGGGTCATCACAGCGCGTCGCCAGGACCTATATCCAATTCCACTAAAAGCTACGCTGACTAGTATAACTCCAGGATTGTCTGAAGGATGTAAGTAGAGTGGATCACTAGGATCCATTACATAATCAGAAACAGTTTCGACATTTGCAGTAACACCGGTTGCATCGCTTTGGTCTGTAACAGCCATATCAGATTTGAAGAAATGTGTAATCAAATTGGAGGTAAAAATGAAAACCCTAGATCGAGGGAGAAATTAGGCACTTACACTGTATGAATTGAATGGAATTAGAACATAATCGAGGAACTCTCTTGGACTGAAAGACGACTGATACGAGTGGATCGAAGATCTCTATGCTCTGATATCAGTCAATTTACACCATGAACGGGTGAATTGTTCCTCGATTGAGCTCCATTGGAGAGCTCTAGAAGTTTCGTATGAGAGAGGAGAAGAAGACTGATCTCAGAGATGAGGAAATGAACCTCTGCTTTGTATTGCTATGTAACAGGACAAAAAATTAACTAATTCTAACTGACAGTTAAGCTAACTCTAACTGACAGCTAAACTGGCCACTAATTAACGCTAACCAACACTAACTAACTGTACAATACTAATAGCTAAAGGTACAACATATTAAAGCTGTTAAATACATCTTAATACTTCGTAACCTACGGAAAATCACCACTCCGAACATCCTGTGTTCACATCCTTGTATAGCTAGAAACTAAATATGAATGGACTGCAGAAGACAAAGACTTGGAAGTAGGAAACGCTTAATTAAATTTACCACTTTCAGTTTAATTTTGAGAGTTACTGTGTGTAAACACCTTAAATAGGGGAATAGAACTTTCTTATCTTTCATTATATATATATATATATATATATAGATATAGATTTTCAAATGGAAGATTGTGCATTGTTGGGCAGGTGGTTCAATATTCCAGAATCTGGACAGAAGGTATTGAATGACAAAATCGCCCACTGAAGGAATGACAAATTGCCTACAGGAAGAGGGCAAAAAAACTCTGAAAAAGAATGGATCCGATATTGGATCGGGGGATTGAACCCGACGTGAATCGAACACGCAACCTTCTGATCTGGAGTCAGACGCGCTACCATTGCGCCACGGATCCTACTGGTACAATAGCTCACAGGTAAATATCTAGTTCAACGTTAAAGTCATTTTTATAAAAAATCACGTCTTAATTGCTTTCCAAATTTTTATTTTCCTAAATTTTCTCGCTTTTGTTTCACGAAGTCCTGTTGATGCGTTGTTCTTTCAACTTGTCTTTTTCTTCTATTTATGAAAAGAAAAGAAAAGTGAATCGGATAAATGAAATATCCAAGTGAGATAATTTTTACTTTTCTAGAAAAAGGAGGAGGAGGAGGAATTACAATACTTTACAAGATATCTACGTTAAAATTTCCACTATACGTGGTTTACATTCCACGTGTCATCATTCTACATCATGCACGGGTCCTACAAATTGTCAAACAAAAATCTAATGGCATGCAAACATTCAGAAAATATACTTCCAACAAACATTTGCAAACATTTTTCTCAAATAAGCAGAGGAAACAAATTCATTTTATTTATTTAAAGTATTTAACGTACGTTCGACTCGCCGAGTAGTCTCAACTCGGTGTCGGTGGCAAAACAATGGAGAAAGCAACACCCGTACGGAATTCCCATACCTCCACGGCGGATTTGCTGACGTGGCCGGAGGTTCCGCCGCGGTCGTCCGCCAATGCATCTCGTTCTCGCCGTGTATGTTTTCATTTTCCATCAAATGTCTGTCCGACATTGAATTATGCGACTATCTCATGTGAGAGTATGTTTACGTTTAATTATTTAATTATATTATGTTTCGCCTCCTCACACATTGACAGACGACGCAATTATAGCTAGGTTGAGGGGTCACCGGCACCCGAAAACTTCTACAAATATTTTGTGTATACTTTCAAATGTCTTCGAGATAAGAAATAGCCAGATATTAGCATAGGTACTCGTACCAATCTTTATGAGTAATGATAATTTTATATTGAATATCATGGTGCCCTGTAACTGCCGAATCCTAAGTCCGCCTTTGCATGTCGGCCTCACGTGAACCTAATTCTTTTTTTATGGTCATGCATGCATATGTAATTCATTTTTTATAATGGATGGCGATCAAACTCAAACTAAGAATATCTGTCTGCTCTGCTATCACCATGAAATTTGTGACCATCACTTAAAGATGTTAGAGAATAGAGAGTTGCACTTTTAATTACTTAAGGGTTAGTTTTGTCTTTTACCTTTCATTGCAGCCTTCTGATGGAATCAGTAAGGTGTTTGGAGGTCAGATTACTGAGGAGGAAGCTGAGAGCTTGAACAAAAGGTGAGGCAAGAAGAAACAAAAAAATATATAAGCTTTTTGAATCATTTAATTTTCTTTTAAATTTGGAATTGGAATGAAATGAGCTAGAAATTAAATGAATGAATAAAACGAGGATTTATATAGCATATGCTAGCTATTTTGGAATTAAGGAGTAGTTGATTAATTGACTAAGGAGTAGTTGATTAATTGACTAGTCGAATCAAAATCCAGAAGGATCATCTTGATTATGTTTCCGTGTTGTAACTCATGTTTGCAGACAGAGAAGTTTCTATTGTTTGTAAAGGAAATGAAAAACAAAGTAACTCACGATCAGAAGCGGATCCAGGATTTAAACTTTACGGGTTCAACCTTTAAGGTTTTCAGTATTGAACTCATTATATTCTCAAAGTTATGAGTTCATATCTATAATTGTTGTGATTTCAGTGAAATTTTGCACATAAATGGGTTCAATTGAACCCGTTGTTATAGGGCTACATCCGCCCCTGCTAACGATGGTCGAAGTTTTGTACGTATAACGTACTCTTACACCTAGCACTAAGTCTGACTGAAACTTGCTATCTTCAGGAAACCTTGTTCAGGGTACAAACTGAACGAGATGAGCGGCAGCAATATATTTTCTGCTGTTGGTGAAACTGTTGCATCAGAATCTGAACCTGTTAATGGTAATGTTAACAACAGGACATCTGTCCGGATCGTTCAGGTACTATTTTCCTCTTCATGGTTAACGTTTCATTTCTATTTCTATAGTCAATGATAGAAGAAATCCCTTTACCATTATGTATAAATGGGCAATTCTATTTGTACAGATCGGGTGGAGGGGCGCATTTAATCCTTGTTTATAAAAATAATAACAGCACTGGACTAGCAGTATGAGCATGCTACATAATTAGGAAATCAGTCAAACTTTGATCAAATTTCCATTCATTTTCTCAACAAAAAAATTTGATCAAATTTTACAATGTCATTGTAGCAAGATGCAAATGGAAAAAACCAGATTTCATTTAGCTCTGAAGAAAAGTTCTCCCCGGAGACGCCTAACACTCTGACTGAAGTGCCAAAGCAGCTTGAGTTGAATGGAATTCAAGAAAGCGAGTCAGATAGCAAAGTGAAGAAGCAGCTTTCACATGCAAAGAGCAAGGAACTTAGTGGAAATGCCATCTTTGGCCCTCCCGTAGAAGTTCCTCCAAGATCATTGGCTGCTGCACGGGCATTAGAGCCGAAACAAAGCAAAGACATCGATGAACCTGCTCCACGATCTGTACGTACATCTGTCAAAATGTCTAATGTAAGTTGCCTTCTGAGACTTGTCAAAGTTGGCATTCTCTTCTTATTTTCCTTTTTATGGCTTTTTAGCTTAGTATGGATCTCATTTCTTTCTTTTCAAGGTAGGGGTAAGGTCTGCGTACTACTTATGGAACTACACTGAGTTTGTTGTCATTGTTGTTGTATGGATCTTATTTCTCTTGTGCATTTTGCAGCCTGCTGGTGGTCGAAGCAATATCTTGTTTGGCAGCGATGAACCTGTTGTGAAGCCAGTAAAGAAAATACATAACAAGAAGTTTGCAGAGTTAACTGGCAATAACATTTTCAAGGGAGATCACAACAGTCCTCCTGGATCTTCAGAAAAGCCACTGAGCAGCGCTAAACTGAGAGAAATGAGTGGTAGCAATATATTCGCCGAAGGTAAAGTTGAATCCAGAGTTTGCTATGGTGGTGTACGCAAACCACCGGGTGGAGACAGCAGCATCAGATTGTTTTAAGTAAATAAATCACATCAAACTGCTACTTATGTTAACATGTAAATGAACACACTTCGGCTGCTTCTGGCTAGTAAGGCTTTCTCTTGTTCAATGTGGTTTAGGAATGAGGATTGTAAATTTTGATGTGTCAATCATGTCATATGAATAATATTAACACCCCTAATTTGATTAAAAATACAGCACTATTATCCTACTGGAGTACTTTTCTGGATGATGCTCATTATATTTCTTTGACAGGTGCTATGTCTACAGTTATGTTTTCTTTTTCCTGATTAGTAAGGCATATGAGCAACAACCAGTTTGAGTTATTATATTGTCTTGAAAATATTCAGCACTAAAAGTCATTTCGGAAGGTGCAAGTAGCACACACAGAGGATAAAGATGATCTGGACATGTCTTACGTCGACCTTCAGATGCACTGGTTCGTCGGTGTCAAACCATGGGGAGGGGATTTGTTAAAAGGGAACGATGTAGACCTAAATTCACATGGAACAAAGTTGTCTCGAAAGACATACAATCTCTTTGAATTCATGAAGATGTAGTGAAAAATACGACATAATGAAAGAAAAAGATTTATATAGGCGATACCAATTGGTTGGGATTAAGTTGTTAGTATGTTTTTTTACTTTAGGTCCTATGATTTCTACGAGTATTCTAGTCATGTTAGAGATTTACATGCTAATAGAAAATATAAGAACTTCTTGTGTTCTTTTTTTCCTAATTTTATTTTATATAATGTTGGACCACGATGAGTTTAAATAGAGTAACATGGACTGTGAGGATCCATATGGTCTACCCAAAATTTTGGTATTGAGGCACTGTTATTGTTTTTAGTCTCCAAAAGATTCATGGAAAAGTGAAAAGACCACATTGGACTATTAAGTCTATATAACACAAGAAACTCTGTGGGATACAGTACCACACATTCTTGGAGCAAACACAAACTGCAAAATTTAGGAAACATTTCTCATATCCTACAACATACTTGTCATGATTCAAAGATCTCCATGCCCAATCAATGCTAAAAGCATTCTTTCATAGTCTCCTGAAGTGTCATCAGAAATCGCACGGTCCAGAGGCATGTTGTTCCTCTGGTAATATCTTTCTTTAATGAGCTCCATATCGACTTCAGCCCGAGTTGCAACAACTCTAGTAAGAGACTCTTCATCTGTGCCCAGCCCCTTCATCGCCAATCGAAGAACTTTCTCAAAGTACTTCTCAGGTTCTGTCAAACACTTTATTGCTGATCTGAGTAATTTCAAGTATGCATCCTTTGGATTGGATTTTAGATCCTGCATATTCCCAATGAAGGATCAAATAAACTTCCGAGGAAGTTCAGTCAAACCTCTATATAACAACCTCGTTTGTTCCAATATCTTTTTGCTGCTATAGTGAAGTGCTGTTATAGACGATATATATTATAATATAATATAAAAATTGGTTCCAAGAAAAACTTTGCTTTTATAGTGAATGACTGTTATATTGGGATGCTGTTATAGAGATGTTTGACTGTAGATCTTTTGGACAATGGATGTAAAAGCTACACGGTTTAAGTAAAGCAAATTGCAGTATGAGATTTTACTTGAGTTTGGGACTCTACCTTATTGATGGCATTGCCAAATTGATCATTGTACTGGTTAAATGTTGCATTGAGCTGTGTTTTACTCCGAATCGAAAGAATTCTAATGAGTTCCTCATCATTATAAGCATTGTCAGAGATCTTCTCATGTAGTATCTTTGCCTCATTACTTGCCAATGCCATGTTCACCTCATCTCCCTCATATCTGAATGCAGTTACAAGAGGAACCAAAAGCTGTTCGGGAATTAGTTTACTTAAGATAACCAGCTCAAGAATTTGTCAAGGTAACCTATATTTGTTTCTCTGACTCAACCACAAATCTATTGAATGAAGGTAGCTTGTTTACTCTTAGACATTAGTTAGACAAAAATCCCTTGACTTCGCTTATGCCATTATTTATGAAAGCAAATGATAGTACAACAACAACAACAACAACAACAATAAACATAGTGGGATCTAGAGAGGGTAGTGTGTACGCATATCTTACCCCTACCTTGTGTGGAGATAGAGAGGTTGTTTCCATTAAACCCTCTGCTCAGGAAAGCATAAGCACCACACTAATGAAAAGAAAAACAAGAAGGGTGAAAGTAAACGAAAGTACCTTACGAAAATCCCCAGTCGAGTGATCAGAAACATCTTCCTCAAGCGATTTCTTGTAACAAGCGTGGTAGGTCTGTCTTACTTTAAACAGATCATCGGAAGGCCTGGCACAAGCAATTTCCATGATAATGCAGTTGCTATCAGGTAGACGTTTGGTAGCCTCGTTAGCCAAGCATGCATCGCGCTCAGATGGATCCATAGTCCACAAATGCACAACGCCCTGTAATGCCATTTGGATTGCATTATAAGCAGAGGCAGAATTGAAGACCAGGGGATTCAAGAAAATGCTAAAAGAATGCCACATCTGGAAGTCGAACCAACAACAACTACGTCTCAGTCTCAAACAAGTTAGGGTCAGTTATATGAATTCTAAGTGACCACGTTACTCCATTTAAATCATCTCATGTCAATATATGAAAGTCGAATCCATGACTTAAAATTCTTATGACTCCGTTTGTCACTGCACTAGAAGCTTCTCTTGTGTTAATGAGATTTAACATCCAATTTGTATATATAAAAAAGATTTTCGTCTATACACTACAGTACTACAATTTTCTGGGCAAAAGGAGATTCAATTGACCACTCTTGGACCAATGTGGCTCCGCCATTCATCGTAAAGCAATATTAGACTTTGGTTTGTTTGAGAATAAAAATGTGTTTGTATTTTAGTGCTGTTGAATATATTTAATAAAATTCTAACACTTATTTGAAAAATGTGCTTGTGTTATAAGTAATTAATCCAAGATGCTAGAAATGTACAAATGAAAGAATGAACAGGCAAAGCAGGTCTCTAATATTTTGCATGCTGGTATGGATCAGAAAATAGGCCATCCAATTACAAACTAAATTTTTCGCTTTTAGCCCGTGCCAGAAATTATTTACGTTCGGTGGCTGAAAAATTGTATATAATTTGTATAATGTTTGTCTATAATATACCGAATGTATATATATACACAAAATATACAAAAAAATTCGATTATTATTTTAAGAGCGGCTATACAGTTTCAGAAGGAAAACATGAACCTAACCTGAAAGTCACCTGATATTTCACCATCTAAGTCCTTGAGAAGATCCTTTTCATAAGTAGTTTGATAAGTTTCTCGGATTAACTTGCGTTGTGCTGCATTTCTATGACCCAAGATCTGAATAATACGCGCTTCATCTGTTCCCAATCCTACAAATGTTTGATTAAGAAACCACACAATCAAAGGCGGATGTATTATGGATTCAACAATTTTTATACGACATATACGTACATATATATATATGTACGTATGTATGTATGTATGTATGTATGTATATGTATGCAAAAAATCACTAAATTTTTTACATAGTTTAATTAATTAATCAAGCTGGTAAAAAGAGAGAGACCTACAAAAGCTTTTCTGAGTTGTTGAGAATCCTCAGCTGCAGAAGGAACCAATTCTGGAATTTTGAGACTTGCCATTTTTTTCTCCTCTCAATGTTGAGAATATATGTTTCTTCCTACTTGATGATCTGTGATCTGTAATTACTTCATCACTTGTATATGTATTATTATTGAATGACCTTTGAAATTGAATCCGATATAAAAGGAAAGACTATTCAGACAATGTGGATTATGAAAACGTTACATCACTCTAATTAAGCTAATCGGGATCGGTCATATAAATCTTTAATATACATTTTTGCATACTTGTAAATTTCTGATTTAAAATTGCTCAGAATTATATTCTTTTAACAATTAAAATAGTATTATTAAGAACATAAAAAAAAAATTATTGACAAGTGTTATATATCTTCTCTCGTCATGAACCCTTAAGTTCTATTGATTTTACTTAAGGATTTGTAAATTGTATTTCTTGTAGAGATTTCATCAACAGTTCTAGTAGAATTTGTCAATTCAGAAATCAATCAGTGGGGAAAATTAGAATTACTATAATAATTATCATTCTTTGATAACCGGATGAATAAACACAGGTAAGTTTTTACCATTTCAAAGTAGCATAATGCACTCAATATTTACACAACTATATATGTTACTAGATTTGTTGTCTATAATAAAGATATGATGGCGATAAAAAAAATGGAGGGTTAATTTCACGTAAAATCATTGAAATTTATCAATTGTAATAGTAATGATACAATATTATTTTTTGGTCATAGTAACGTCATTGAACTTTACCACTATAACACTTAAAGATATAAAACTATCTTTTGTCACATTAAATACTAAAAATTTTATCTACTATAACAATAAAATCATAAAATTTTACCCATTATAATCGTAAAGTCACCTTTGATGAGTATGTCTTGTCATTATAATGAGCAGAATTTAGTGATTTTACTACTATGGTATATATACTTTAACATGACACAATATAATTTTGTGACTTTACAATTACTATGGATAAATTTTACATTTTACTATTATTGCTAATAAAATTCTATTACTTCTAAAAATAATTTTGTGATTTGACTGTTACAATAAATAAAATTCTAACAAGCATACGTGAAATTAAAGCATGTACGAAGAGTGGGGTCAAAGGAAAGTGTGATATTGAATGTTGTTATAGAGATGTCTAATTTTACATACGAAGGTTTAGTAAATTTTCAATACGTCGCCGAAGCAAGAAGCAACCTACTGTGTAATAAAATATCCCATCGAATAACATTTTTTTTTAAAACATTTTTTGCAAGCTAATCCGTTTGAAAGGAATCAGATCTTATTTTTTTTTTAAGTATTTCATTTTTTTTGGTAACCGGTATTTCGTTTTTATTACACATTACACTTTTCACATTGTTGCGTTAGCTACATTTTCAAGAAGTTTTTATTTCCTTTTTATTTTAGGAATTTTTTACCATTTGAAAATTCTCCTAAGAAGAGGAGGGAAAGGGCAAAAAAATACAGCTGCGGAGTTAAAAAAACAGTTGTTCGACTCTGCTGGGGATCGAACCCAGAATCTCTGGTTCCGTAGACCAGCGCCTTATCCATTGGGCCACAGAGTCCTTGTTGTTGAGAAGGAAGTTAATAAAACATAATTAATAGTCATTCCATTGGGCCACATAGTCGTTTCTCTTTATTTTATAGTGTTTTGTTTGATAAGAACGTATAATTTAAATGGAATCCAAAAAATTAGACGCTTTTCAAATTTAATTGAAAGATTCCTTCCTAATTTATGAGTTATGGCTAAAGAAAAGTCTTTTACTATTCTAGAAGATACAACCAAAAGTTCGGTCAATTTCAAAGTCATCTTCACAAAACGACATCGTAAATCGACTCAGTTACGCCATAGCCAACCAGCAATAGAAAGCTTTACACAAAAGCCTTCACCATTTCTAATTGGCTTTTCGATAACAGCAATTATTGAAGGATCCGAATAGAAACAGCCCGATTCGTGTCCAAATTTCGGGTCGACCCGTTATGGCTGTTACAGTATCCAAAGCAGCTCCGAAAGAAAACTCCGATAACCCGACGACGGCCAAAACCGGTGGTAAAGTGTGGTTTTATTCCCTGCTTCTCACCCTACAGTACGGTGCTCAGCCCCTCATCTCCAAGAGCTTTGTCAGGTTCAAATTACTCCCCTTTCACTTTAATTTTATTTAGTTCTTAGTGGTTTTTGTGTAGAATGCAATTCGGTTATTTGAACATGTTAATGTGTATTTAAATTCAAATGTGAAGTGTGTGAGCTGTAACTTATTATCTATGATATAGTTGTGCTTGATTAGTGACCGAAGGCAGATCCATGATTTGAACTTTATGAGTCCGGGATGCACCATTTGTGTTATTAGGATCAAAATTTAATATTTCTACATATTTAGTAAATTTCTCAACACATATATTGAGTCTGGGCCAAAGCTACTCGTAACTTATATGGTGCATCCGCCTTGACTGTAAGCATTATATGTTTGCTACCCGTAACTTATATGGTACATCCGCCTTGACTGTAAGCATTATATGTTTGCGAACTTAAGAAAACATATGAAAAATTTGGGATAAAGGTATGGTGTTGTTGTTAGTATTGTTGTTAAACATTCATAAAAAGGGGAACAACACCTACACCGGATTAATTTTACTTAATTTTCGCGATTTGAAGGCATGGATGTATATGTCACAAGTGAGTGTCTAAGTGGTGAGGGTGTGTTCTCGATTTAAAATATAGAATTGGTGTTTGTTTTGCATCCTTGGCAAAATTATTCATCGTTTAAGGAAAGGCATTGAAAGTTTTCAGAGAAAGGTATAATGCAATTGTCAATAAGGACTTACCCTGTGCATGAAGTTCTTTTTGGACTCCTGGCTAATGTATGGGAGGGGGGAGGGGGGAAGTGTGTATATGGTATGCCGCATATCGAACACATAACCAAGTTGCTAAAGGAGTAATGCTAACGTTTCGCCGGGGCTCTTCCTCATATTATGCTAGCATCTGGTATTCGAGTTTATTGGATGGTCATCACCATTCGAAATTTCAAATTGGATAGTTGCGGAATCTTATTATCCAAACTCTTCTTATTGATGTTTAGTATGAGTATATAGCAAACTTATAAGTTTAGTTACAAGGTTTTTAAAAGTTTAAGAATTGCTGGTTGCAAAGAGAGGTCCGTTGGAGGACATCTTCCAATTTCTTTAGCTAGAACACTCTTTAATGGACCCACCAATTTTGTATTTGATTCCTATGACTGTAAGTACCACAAAGAGGTTCCCATTTAACAGTGGCAGAAGATAACATTATCCATGAGGAATTGGGACCAGGAATTATCGTTTTCAATCCATTTTTTGGTAAACGGCTATGGAGATTCATGTCACGAGAAGAATGCATTTTGGAGAAGGATATTTCTAATAAATATGGAGTGAGATAAAGGATGGTACCTTGGGAAAAGGGCTAAGTCTTTGAAAATCTGTGGAATGGAACTTTGAAGGATAGGGAGAGATTCTCTAGATGTATAGGTTATGCATTGGGCAACGACAATGGCAACAATGGTAGAATTAGCAAACAATGGAAATCCCATAGAAAATGAAAATGGAGGAAGAAGAGATTAAAAAAATAGGACTCCTAAGGGTGCGGCCTAGTGATTAATGAAGTGGGAGCAGAAACATGAGGTCTCACGTTCAAATCTCATCGGAGACAAAAAGCATTAGGTGATTTCTTCCCTACTGCCAAGCTTTGGCGGGCAGAGTTACCTGGTAATTGTGCTGGTATGAGGTAGCAGGTATCCGGCGGAGTTAGTCGAGGTATCTGTGGAATGGAACTTTGAAGGATAAGGAGAGATTCTCTAGATGTATAGGTTATACAGTGGGCACCGACAATGGTAACAATGGTAGAATTAGCAAACAAGGAAAATCCTATAGAAAATAAAAATGGAGGAAGAAGAGTAAAAAATAAATAGGACTCCTAAGGGTGCGGCGTAGTGATTAATGAAGTGGGAGGAGAAACATGAGGTCTCACGTTCAAATCTCATCGGGAACAAAAAACATTAGGTGATTTCTTCCTAATTGCCAAGCTTTGGCGGGCAGAGTTACCTGGTAATTGTGCTGGTATGAGGTAGCAGGTATCCGGTGGAGTTAGTCGAGATGCACGCAAGCTGGCCCGAACACCACCATTATAATAGAAAAGAAGAAATTAAGATCTAGAAACCAAATTGATGGTCTTAGACACAAGTAGTATATAACACTAGTTACATCCTAATTACCTAACTAATGTCCCAAAGATATCGAAGATATGGGAGTAGATTAAGAAGATATCCACCTTCAATGTTAATTCAAGGAGTTCTTCGAGAACCCAAAAGGTCTTCATGGAGCCTTACATAAACATTAATCCAAAACTGGGTAAAAAACCTATGTTACTCCTATTTATACTACTAGCTAAACGATTGGCTTTGGGCAAGTCCAAATACTCTAGAATAACAAAAAATCCATAACATAATTGAGAGGTTCGCGAGGCATGTGGGACCATGCTTGAATCATCCCGAAAGCTCCAATGGAGGGAGCTCCTTAGCTAGGGGTCCAGTTAGGGATGGTCCACATAAAACCGAACGGTTTGACGAGCAAACTTGTGTGCAAAAATAATACTCCCTCCGTTTTAATTTATGTGAACCTATTTGGACTGGGCAGGCACGGAGTTTAAGAAGAAAAAAAAGAAGACTTTTGAACTTGTGGTGTAATAAGGCACAAATATTTTGTGTGGCTATAAATCATTGCATAAAGGCAAATTGTTTTCAAATATGGAAAGGGGTCATCCTTTTTGGCACGGACTTAAAAGGAAATAGGTTCACAATTGAAACGGAAGGAGTATCAAATCAAAGACAAGCACCTATGGATTGACTGGTTTCCACCTTTTTCCTTATTTCCTCATTGTCTTAAAGATGCTTTTTATTATGTCTATTTTGCTACTTTTTACTATCTTGGTATAGGAAATATTATACTTATTCTTTCATATAATTTGTTTGGTGATAAATACTCCTGTATTCCTTGTTAAGATTTATATATTATGACGTCAATGTTTCATGTTCTGTTCTTCCTACAGGCGTGAAGTGATAGTTACTTCGTCTGTTTTGACATGTGAAGTAGTCAAGGTAAATTTCTGTACTTTCTTCTCTGCATTGTTTTCCACTCCATGGTTCCACATGTTTGCTTACATACATTCCTTTTACTTTGCAGGTTATTTGTGCTCTTTTTCTCATGGCAAAAGAAGGCAGTTTGAAGAAAATGTACAGGGAGTGGACCTTATTTGGCTCTTTGACTGCATCTGGACTGCCTGCTGCTATCTATGCACTACAAAACAGCTTATTGCAGATCTCATATAAAAATCTTGATTCACTGACCTTTTCAATCTTGAACCAGACAAAACTGTTCTTCACAGCCTTGTTTACTTACATATTATTGAGGTAGGCTTTGCCGGGTGTACTTACATATTATTGAGGTAGGCTTTGCCGGGTGACTGTGGAAGTTAGTATGTTGATCCAAAATGTTGTTGAAAGTTTTTCTTTATTGATTGTTATCTACTTGTCTTAGTCCTTGCTTAGAAAAGATTATTGAACAAATGTACCTTTTGGTTACCTTTGGCAACAGTGCGAGTGCGTAGGCTGTTAGTGTCTCAGATCGTACGTACTTAATATGGTAATATTTTATTATTTCGTCATGGATGTCAAACAGATCTATTAAATATTCTTTGTTTTCAACAGAAACTGTTTTTTACATCATTCTCTTTTTCTCATAGAAACTTTTCTTCTGCGTCGTCTGCTCCATTTAGCTGTTAGTTGCAATATTTGTCATTTAAATTAATAATTTTATGGCATTCTGAGGTCTCTGTGTAGACCAACTCTTTTTTAATTTTGATTTCTTAAATAATTTTGAGATGAACTCTCTTGTTAGTTACACTAGTTGTGTATCAGGTGAGTCCTGAGAGCCTTGATTGCCCCCACAAAATCCTTTATCCTTTTTCAGGCAGAAGCAATCCATTCAACAAATTGGGGCTCTTTTCTTGTTAATCCTCGCAGCTGTCCTATTAAGTGTTGGTGAAGGCTCCAGCAAAGCTTCAAATAGTAGTAGTAACCCCGATGAGATCTTATTCTATGGAATTGTACCAGTTTTGGTTGCATCTGTGCTCTCTGGTCTGGCTTCTGCCTTGTGTCAATGGGCATCTCAGGCAAGTGAACACTTTTAATATATGAATGGGTCTTTTGCATTTCCTCCTTTTTGATATGCTTCTTGTCTATTACAGGTTAAGAAACACTCATCTTACCTGATGACTGTTGAGATGTCCATTATTGGGAGTCTTTGTTTGATAAGTAGTACTTCCAAGTCTCCTGATGGAGAAGCTATTCGACAGCACGGATTCTTCTACGGGTGGACTGCCTTAACTTTGGTAAATCAGTTTTGTCAATATACAATTCTTTTTCTATCATGTATGTCATGGGTGCTGGTTAAATTAGTAGTGTAAATACTTAAAACATCCAGAAACAGGAACCGCCTTGAATATTAAGTTTTTTGAGAAAAAACTGTATAGTTTCTATTTGGGGATATCTTATATCAATTTGCCCGATGTTTCGTTGTTGAGGAAAGAAATTGTCCCATGAGTTAGTCATTTACATATTTTTATTTATCAAAATCAAATGACCTGGATTCATTTTCTTTTCCTTTGTTCATTTTGGGAAAGGAATCAGATCTATTTAGGTGAAACTCATGATTTTTATGTGATACTTCAATTTCTTCTGTTCCAGATCCCTGTTGTTTTAAATGCGGTTGGTGGAATTCTTGTGGGTCTCATCACTTCGTATGCTGGTGGTGTAAGGAAGGTAAGTGCCACTGAACTTCTTATGCTTTAGAAGCTGTGCAGAAATTGAATAGGCTTGTAAAAACATTCTTGATATTCTTTGTTATAGTTTGGCGTTTTTTGTTCCTTTCCCTTTGATTGATTTGAAGCATTTGTAGCTCTGGTACATTACTATGCCACTTAAAATGGAGTCCTAGAATATTTTCTATTTTCTAACTCGTAACATATTCTCTTGATAGTTCTTGGTGGAACGAAACAGTTAACCATATGGTCTATTTTTAAAAAAAATAAAAAATTGTAATGAGATGAGGCCATATACCTTTCTCGGCTTTTTGGCTAAGATAAAGTATAATAAGATGAGGGCATATTAATTTTGTGCTTCCCTTAAAGATTATATCATGCTGTAATTTTTGTAACTGTTCCATTACCATACTTCTCTTGACAACGTTATTTCTTCCTGCTTGTCTTAAATTGCACGCAGGGATTTATCATTGTGTCTGCGCTTCTTGTCACTGCTCTGCTCCAATTTATTTTTGATGGAAAACCTCCTTCGCCATACTGCCTTGTGGCACTTCCATTGGTTATGACTAGCATAAGCATATACCAAAAATACCCATACCGTGTTAAGAAGAAGCAAGTGTGAATCTTGAACATGCCATATTATTGAATCAAAGTATATTTGCAAACATTTGGCAAAATGGACAATTGGTTTTACTTATCTAACAGGAAAAGAGAGTTGACAGCTACTATTTGAGGAGTTCAACTCTGCTGGTAGTTTCCCTAAGAAGGGAAGAAAGGAAGGGTTGTTGCTGATTGCTAAACCAGGTTGTTGTTTATTCGTACTCGGTGTTTACATCAAATCAATGAAGGCAAGACAAGTGTTTTCACATTATGCATTTATTATTTAACCGTGATATGTATTTTTCACTTTAATTTTTTATTTGTAAGGTTAAATTACTTGTTTTGTGTAAACACGGATACAAACAAATATTTACCAGCATATTTAGCATGACGACTCATTCAAGGAGTTAAATTCTAGTATTTGGTTATCAGAAAATATTTTTAAAGAAAATATAATCTATTAATAGGAAAAAATGACTTTAAATTTCTTAAGCAAAATCGTTGTTCTATGCAACTTTTCTCAACTCACTCTATCAATTGCTTCAACCAGCACTTAAGCATTATTAACATTTTTAAATACTTGAAAAATCCATTGAAATACTATCTAATTTGCGAATATTATGATCAATTTTGTTAATAAATAATTTTTCCAAAACTAATTTTCAGAGAAATTACTTATTTTGCAAAAAAGACAGGTATAGTTTTGGTTCTTCAGCTTATGCTAATAGGTAAAGCTTTTTCTCCCCCTCTAAAACAAGAGAATTAACTTTGTGAAAGCTCTTTTTGGGTTCTTGATTGGTACAATGGTGACCTATGTATCTTGGAATATACAAGTTATGTGTACTTACGCAAGTGTTCTGGTGTTCTATTTACCCAAGTATTTGTCTCTCAACCCTTCTTCACATAAATACCAAGGTTTTGTCTGCGATAGGATTCAAACTCGTGTTCCTAACCCACACAACACAAGTTACACTTTTACCACTAGACTAGAGCCCGGCCCATGTTTTATGCTATTTATTATCGGTTTTGGAAATATGTTGATTTTCTTTGCTTGAGAGCTTTATCTACATGAGCTTCTTTTGTTACACTAGTCTCTATGCATTGCACGTTTATCTTACTTTATTATTATAAAATTCATATTGCAAAATGTTGAATTTTAATTATATGAATATTTTAAGAATTTTTTTTTGAGTTATAAAAGCATGTAAACATATGTATTTGCAAATCAATGTTTGTTTTACAATCTTTTTCATTATTGTGATGACCCAAAATGTCATCTTTAAATTTAATAAGTAATTCTGTGTTCTAAGACCTCGAAAAATACCATTTATTATTTCTCGACTTGCGTGCACAATTCGTACAATTTTCCGGAAAGTTTTTATGTGAAAAGCGGATTAAAATATGAAATATAGCTTTAAACCTCAACTGAGTTGACTTTGGTCAATATTTTGAGCAAACGGACTCAGATCAGTGTTTTGACAATTCCTGTAGGTCCGTATCATGATTTGGGACTTGGGCGTATGCCCGGATTCGAATTTCGAGGTCCCTAGACCGGGATATCAAATTTTGATAAAAAATTAAAAGATGAAAGCTTAAAGATATTTAAGAAGTTACTCATGTTGGATTTATTGACACCGGGGCCGTATTTTGGTTTCAGAGCCCAATATAATATTTATGACTTGTCTGCCAATTTTGATGAGAATCAGAGTTGATTTGACGAGATTCGGGCGTCCGGTTGTAAAAATATAGTTTTAAAGTTTTCTTGAAAATTTTCTTTGATTTGGCGTCCGATTCGTAGTTCTAGGTGTTATTTTGGCGATTTGATCGCGCGAGCAAGTTCGTATGATGTTTTAGGACTTATGTGCATGTTTGGTTTGGAGTCCCGAGGGCTCAGGTGAGTTTCGGATAGGATACAGGATGATTTTGAACTTAGAAAAAATATGGTTTTCTGCAACTCTAGGCTTCTGGTATTTCCTTCATCGCGTTCACGAATGTACTCTCGCGAACGCGAAGAGCAAACTGGGCTGGCTGAATTTTCCTTCTTCGTGAATGCGAAGATTGGGTCGCGAAGCTATGGGGGTTTTACCCTTCGCGAACGCGAACGCGAAGCTTTAGAGGCCTGGGGGAGGGGTCAGTCGTCCTTCTATGCGAGCACGAGCACTGGCACGCGAACGCGAAGGCCAGGGGGGGAAAAGCCTTCACGAACGCGAAAGCCACGGGCTGCTACTCATCGCGAACGCGACAGGCCCTTCGCGAACGCGAAGAAGGCCTGACGCGTGTGACTTAAAACAGAACTAAAACGGGATTTTCCCCATATTTTAACAAACCCTCAATTAGAACTCGGTTTAGGGGCGATTTCAAAGGAGTTTTTCACGATTTCGAACTGGGTAAGTATTCTTTATCATATAGTGATTGTATTTCATGAATCCATGCCTATATTCATCCTTTATTTCGGATTTAGATGGAAGAAATTGGAATTTTTGTAAAACTTTCCAAAAACGAGAAATTTAGATTTGAACGTCCCTTTGACATTGGAATTGGATAATTTTTGTATGGTTTGACTCGTCTCGGAACGGGTGTTCGGATTTCGTAAGTTTTTTTCAAGATTTGAGACGTGGGTCCCACTGTCGAATATTTTAATGAATTTTAGATTTTTATCCATAAAATTAGTAAATTCATATGGTATTAATTCCTATGATTCGTATTGAATATATTGAATTGTTTGTGAATAGATTTGAAGCTTTTGGAGACAAATTTAAAAGCAAAAGTTGTGGTTGAGTAATTGATTGGAATTTTCAAAGCGAAGTAAGTGTCGTGGTTAACCTTGACTTGATGGAATAGAACGCTTAAACTATTTGTTATGTGAAATGCATGTGAACGACGTATAGACGAGGTGACGAGTGTCTATACGTCGTCAAATTAATTATTTGCATAATTACTTGAAGAACCATAAATCATNATTTCTTATTCTGTCATGCCATTTTACTCTATCATCGAAAATTAAAACATTCTACTCTTATTCTTTCGTAGATGGTGAGAATACGTAATACCTCTACCGATGGATAGGGACCAGAACCCCAGGTGGCAACTATGGCCAGAGGTAGAGGTCGAGGTCGAGGTCGAGGTCGTGCTAGAGGCCGAGGCAGAGGCAGAGGTAGAACTCAGTCCAAAGCTCGAGCAGCTGCACCTGAACCTCAGGTGGATCTTCAGGAGGAAGTTCCAGTTCAGAATGTACCAGTTGGACCAGTTCAGGNCTTGAAGAACCATAAATCATTTTAAATCATGAATTAATTATTATAATAATTATTTTTCTCCTATTTTTTGTCAAATATTAATTCTTGAATTCCTGCATTAATTGTTACATGCTATTTGAATTATGTGTCTTAATTGTTATTTGACATTTAGTATATTAAATATTAAACTGCCTATTTTCTTCCTGATTTCCATAATAATTTGCTATTTGTCATTGTTTGTTTTGTAATTTAATCATAATTATTGTATGCTTGTTGTCCTATAATTTTATATTAATTGTTGAACTTATTGGAGAAATTTCTTTTATAAGAATTGACAAATGGATAGATTGGAGGATCGGGTTGCACGCTGCAACAGAATTGATTGAAATGGATATATTGGAGGATCGGGTNAGTGCCCCAGAATGGTACATTTTCAGTGGCACCAGCCGTCTCACAGGCTGGGGGAGGAGCACAAACTCCCACTACTCCCGCTCCGGAGCAGATGGCTCCCTAGAATCGGGCTCCAGTAACCCTGCCAGTTAGGGTAGTTTAGCCAGTTGTTGCGGCACAGACCGGTGATAGGCCCGCCATGTATTTTGAGGCCTTATTGAGACTGGATAAGTTTACTAAGCTCTTTTCAGTTCACTTCAGTGGTACACATTCTGAGGACCCACAGGATTATCTTGAACGTTGTCACGAGGTGCTACGAAACATGGATATAGTTGAGACCAATGGGGTTAATTTTGCTGTATTTCAGATGACGGGTTCCGCCAAGAGGTGGTGGATAGATTATACATTAACTAGACTAGTTGGATCGCCTGCACTTACCTGGGAGCAGTTCTCTCAGCTATTTCTGGAGAAGTTCCTTCCTATCACATTGAGAGAGGAATTTTGCAAGCAATTTAAGCGTCTACAACAGGGCAGTATGATTGTTACTCAGTATGAGTCCCGTTTTGTGGATTTGGCCCGTCATGCTCTCCTTTTACTACCTACCGAGGGAGAGAGAGTGAGGAGGTTTATTGAGGGACTCACTCACCCTATCAGACTTCATATGGCTAAGGTGACCAGAAGTGAGATTTCTTTTTCAGGCAGCTGCTAATGTCGCAAGGAGGATCGAGATGGTTCTTGCACATGAGAGAGGGCAGAGGTCTGATAAGAGGCCTCGTCAGTTCGGTGGTTTTGGTGGTGCCTCGTCTGGAGGCAGTGGTAATTTTCATAGGGGTCATCCTCCCAGACCGTTTCATTCAGCACTTCATGCATCTCTCGGTGCTTCAGGGAGTCACGGTCCTATTATGCCTTACTCTGGGCAACCAGCATTCAGTGCACATTCAACTCCTATTAGTGCACCGCCACTCCAGAGTTACTACGGCGGTTATTCGGCCCATTTAGGTCAGTTTCAGCTTCAGCAGCCACAACATCAGGATGGGTGTTATGAGTGTGGGAACATTGGTCACATCAGGAGGTATTGCCCTAGATTGGCGAGTAACAGATCTCGGCAAGATTCTCGTGCCATCATACCGGCACCGGTTGCTTCACCGCCTGCTCAGCCAGCTAGAGGTAGGGGTC
>AWOL01S0056911.1:0-38386 GCA_000715115.1 Nicotiana otophora
TGGGATGAGATTATTGCTAGCGAGATTTGATATGATGTCGACCCAAATACAATTATGGTGAGATGGCTTAGCCGATCGGGGGTAGACCTGACGCCATGTCGCGCACATGGTGGTGTTGTGATTGGATGTCTTGAGGTGAGTCTACTTAACTGATCGGGCTGAGATCGGACTCTGTGCTAAAAGCACGGTGGTGTATCGGTACTAAAGATCTCCCAACTTTAAAATATTGAAACTTAAGTGAAATTTATCTTTTTCTTAAGTTAGCACTTTAATATATATGTACTAACATCCCCTTTGCTGGGGGCGCTGCATCCTTAATAGATATCGGTGGTTCCACAGCAGGCTGTATTGATTAGTGATGGCAGTACACCCTCTCCTCAGCATACTTGGTGAGCCCCCCTTCATTTCGGGGTCTTGTATCTCCTGTCCTCTATGTATATTGTTTTGAGGTACAACCGGAGCCTTGTTGCCGGTACTATCACGCTACTCTTTTTGTATCTATTAGAGGCTCCATAGACATAGTGCGGGTTGTACCTTGGTTATAGGGAAGTCAAACTAGTAATGTTGTAATTGTATCACGCGTTCCACTCCTAAACTATGAATGTGTAATGTATTATTTTGGAGACTTATAAATGGCATAATTATTAGTAATTAATTTGGTGTTGTTCACTGATCTTCTCAATCTAATTAATGAGAATATATCTTCTATTTACTCATAGATATATTTGGGTAGAAGACATTGTACATGCTTGCTTGGCTAGGTTATCTCGGTTGAGCACCGGTCGCACTCCCCGAGGTCAGGGCGTGACACAAGAATGACTTGATTAAAGTATTAAGTAAAGCTTATGTGCCTACCAGTGTCACCCCCAGGGAGATGCTAACATGGTAGGACAAGTACTAGAGAGTCACAAAATTACATTCCACGAAGTGAGCTACTGCCGGAAGGGTTGAGTCACAATAAAGCATTGCTCATCACTGTGCAATTTGAAGACAAGTTCATTATCAGTGTCCTGATAGATGGAGGCTCGTACATGAACATATGCTCACTAACTACTATGAAAAGACTTGAAAAGGCCCGCATGAGAAACGAATAGGAAGCATTAATGTGAAAGTGTTCGATGGATCTCAGAGAGCCAGTATTGGGGAAATCAATCTTGATATTCAGATGGGCGCGACCTGGTTTGATGCCAAATTCCAAGTGCTAGACATATCCGCCACCTACAACTTGTTATAGGTACGACCATGCATACACGTAGATGGGGCAGTTGCTTCTACTCTGCGCTAGGTTGTGAAGTTTGAGAGGTATCATCAAGAGGTAATTATTCACGGGGATGGAAGCAACCCCATCTACACCTACCATACCGTGATAATTATCGAGAATAGTATGTAATTGGGAGGAGAAACATACAACCGCATTGAGCGGGTAAATGCAAGAAAGTGAAGTTTCCTAGTAGTTCGGTAGACTTTCAAAGATAAGTAAAGAATTCATCGTACTGATCCGCAAGACTCTACTAAACCTGCTCATGACTCGTGCGACCTAAGGAACCTAGTGCTTCAATACTAACTTGCCACGATCTAACTCCCATCGGAGCCGCGATGGTGCCTAACACTACTTGCCAGTAAGCCAACAATCTCATAATATCTTAATCATTTGAATATATCATAAGTATCTAATAAAACTAATTGAAAATTTTCTATAACCATCCCAAAATCTTGTGTCCCTGAGTACATGTGCACTACTAAGTATCAAACATAAACAAATCCCTAATAGAACTGTCTGTGTAATAGAATATACTAGAAAATAAAGGAAAAGAGAGTCAAGGCATGCTGATGTCATAGCACCCTTTAAGTCTCCAAGTAGGTACTAGCACGGATCTAGTGATCACCACGTGCCGATGCACCTAGATCTAGACACGAAGTGCACAATGTAGTATGAGTACAATCGACCTCATGTACTCCTTAAGTAAAGGAACTAACCTTGGGTGGAAAGCAGCCATGAGCCCAGAAGAAGACAGTCAGCTTCCAATGTAATGACAACACAAGTATAATACTGACAATAATAATAAATAACTCAAAGGAATTAACATAGTCGACTTGTTCATAGTACAAAAATTTAGACATGATTTCAAGTTCAACAATTGAAGCCCAAAACTGATAGGAACAAGTCAGTTACAACTAGCATGAGGAATGGTACATCTCTATGCCTACATGTCAAATATGCATGTCAAATGAATGATTTCACAGTAATATTCACAAGTACTCTCACTCTCAAAATAGTCGATCTGCCTGTCTCAAATGCCCACTCATCATACGCACGCAATCACTCATCACTGTACAGGTGTCTGGCATCAATGCCCCTCACAAATGCACATGTACATATCACCGTGCCTGTGCTAACTATTGATATGTTAGTCTCCATAGGGGCGGATCCTGCCCAAGCGCTAATCAAAGCCAATAAGGCCTGATATGACATGCGGCCCAATCTACATAATAATAATAGTAATAAAGCCAATATGGCATGCTGCGGTGTGCAGCACGATCAACAATAACACTCTCAACACGGCTCTAAGGCCCACCTCAATCATCAATCTCTCAAGTCTCAAGGGCTCACAATCTCATACCACTCAGCCCAACAATGATAAAATGTGATCTAACAATGAATGATGAACATTGACTAAGATATGATATGCAAATGAAGAACAATGACTGAGTGTAAAATTATTGTCAACGCATATAACTCAAACAATGTAAATAGCGTCATTAGATCTCAATCGAATAGTAACATAGCCTAAACATGATTTCTAACATGAATCAAAACTCAATTACTCTAACAAGTAGGAATTACACGGATAACACAAGACTTGAAAGCAACACAGTAAAAAAATCAACCCGGATTATTATTACCACGATTCACGCCCATACACCTATCACCTAACATTTTTGCCACACCAACGCAACACAAATAACATGTTTTCTAAGGATAAATACCCTCAATTCCAAGTTTAGAAATGTTACATACCTCAAAACCTTGTCTCTTTACCATACTTTAGCTTGCGACCTACACATATTCATTTATACTACTCGCACTTTTTCTTCAACTTGCTTGCACCATAGATTTTCTTATGTTATTCTGGAACATCTAGCAAGACAACACATCATCTAAAACTCTTTTTTTCCTCTCTTAACTAGACCTCTCGATACCTAGAAACCATAGGCTGGAAGATATGCTACTGACGATGCTGCTATCATTCCTGGATACTGAATCCCCGCGCTTCTAGCCTTTTATCCAAGTATAGACTATTCACAACCTTCTGCATTTGAGTATTTCGTATATTTTTCACCTTTACCTTACTACCTTAAAATCCTTCATTGTATCTTCTATCTCTTGTATGACCTCCCTTCCACATAGGTGTAATTCACGTCCATAACTTGAAGCTCTATTATAATACTTGCACCTATGGTGCATACACAATCCGGCGGGAGCTTCGTACTGACTTCTTATGAGGCTGGTACTTTTCCAACTGGCTTTATCCTAGGGCCATTATAGAACATGGTTGTTGTACTTTCTCTCTTATACCTCTGATACTAAGAGTGATCCTGCAATGATCTCAATCACGATTTCTATAATACTTTGGGTCCAATACTCAGACTCCTAATTTACTTGGTTGATGTAACTCTCAATCCGCATGTGAATATCTCGTATGTTGTTCACCTTTACCTTACTTACCTTATTACATCTTCTATATCATTCATGGCCTCCTTTCCACGTAGGTACAATTCATATTCACAACTTGAAGCTCTATTGTAATACTTGCAACTCTGGTGTATACATAATCCGGTGAGAGCTTCATACTAACTTCTTATATGGCTGGTACTTTTCTAACTGGCTTTCTTATAGAGCCATTATAGAATATGGTTGTTGCATTATCTCTCTTGCACCTCTAATATTAAGAGTGATTCTGCCATGTTCTCAAGCACAATTTCTATAATTTTCTAGGTCCAATAATCAGACTCCTGATTTACTTCGTTGTTGTAACTTTTTAGTTCCTCTTCCTTCTGATCAGCCTTTATGTACGCTTAATCTATCTTCCGATCTATGGGTCTTGGTATTAGTTATTACTTTAGCCTTTCATGGGAGTTATGGAATATCCATGATACAATCTTCTAACAACTCAATCCTTTGTCTATGGCCTGGGCTTAATTCCTTCCTTTAACTTATACCAGAGTCTTCTATGTCTATATGATTGTCAACATACATGCTGCATGTATAAAAACTCTGAACTCTTAAGTGTGTTCATAACGTAACTAACTCTGGATTATCAATCGAATGATTCTTTCCGTTCCTTCTCAGCTTTCCTTAAATGTAAGCAATTACTTTTCCAGGTCTTCCTGCCCCCTTGTTGCGTGCATACTTACCTTACCTTAGTACCAACACATATTGAATTTCATACAACTCGTGTGATCTTGAATATCACTTCTGATTTTCCTTCCCGTTCATTAGCCACGGTAGGTGGAGTGCATACAATGTTGTTGTGACACTATTGTTACAAGAACATTTCCTCTTTAGGTTACTGTGCTTAGGCTAAAGCCTTCTTCCTTATTCCCTCATCTAATCTTTCATTTTAGTACTTAGGGAGGACCCTCTGACTCTTGTAAAGCTACGAGCTTATTACATCATATACTCAACGGACCTTTTGATGTACTTCCTTGCCTATAATTATCCGTAGTTATGTACCTCCACGCCCTTATGCTTGTAGGGCTGCTTCTGAACTGATATTTTAACTGTCTTCCCAATGGCACTATTTTTTATTCCCGTAACATTCATACGGTACCTTTAACTACCCCGACACCTAATTGAATATATCTCAAGTATTATAATGATATTACTGCGAGGCTAACTTCACTATGTTGGGTTTTACTATGTTTATATTGCACGATGTCCTTACTCGTCGGTAACCACCTGTGTAGCCATAACTAGGCTCCTCTTGAAACAACTGCTAATTACTCGTTGACCCATTCTCATGTTAATATACCACGTAATCTTTCTTGGGTTATTCCTTTTGTCTTAACTTACCTCTCGCACTGGCTCCTTATTTATCAAAAACAACCTGGGTCGAAACCCTTACTTCCTCTCCTTGAGGTTGTGCTTGCATAATGGTCTGGAATTGTAGCGTATCTGTAGGCTTTGAATAAGTGCAATCTCATCCCTTTTTCATTTTTTATTTGTATTCTTCCTTTACCATTCCATAATTACTGGAACCACTTAATTCTGACTTAATGCCGCATCACTCCATACTCTCCCATTTGGGGGAGTACTAAGAGTTGGAGCTACGACGACCTACCTATAGATGTTTTATCTCTTCATCTTTGGCCTATTTTCACATCATTGATGACCCTTACTCGCCTTGTGGTAATACTTTAGTACCAAGGATAACAAAATTCCTTACTCGCGATGGTGATACTTAGTGTAACTGGCACATACAGTCCCTTAAGCATAACTTTGCTCGCATTTCTTGTTTTAGGGAAGCGTCTTCTTGAATGACCTTTCTCTGAATTTCTTATGAATCTTCTTTTGTTGTCCATTCTATTATCGCTGGAACACAATCTGAAATTCTCATGATGCCGACCATTATCAAATCACTCAGTACTTAATTGATGTTTAGTTTATCTTATTCACCAGTCCATATTGATTTCTATTACTTAGGGATCCAATTTTTTTCTTCTGGTAATCACGTTAGCGTCACAAAACTATTTCTCAAAATAAGGATACAACTTTATGTCCTATACTCTTTTGTCGTCTCAAGGCCTGCCACCTTTCATCCTTTCCTTCACTTGACTATAGACTTTGTAATGCTGTCATTTGTTTTGACCTACCGTTGTCTTCCATGTATCACATCTTACTCATAATGCTTCATTAACTCTCTTCTTATTTCCCGCTAACATCTATGTCTATTACTTTATTCTGAAAATTCGAACAAGGCATTCTTTTGCTTTTAGCTCCCCTTGCTCCCTCATTGGCTCTTTGAATTGCCTAACATTCTTTCTTTACTAGGGACGGGAGCCACACTAAGGTAATATTTATCCGTTCAAGGCTTCCAGTGCCTATCTTTGTACTATTCATATCTAGCTGTACTATTTTAGAGTGCACCATCTGGGTGTCTCACAAGGAGATCTATTTCCACATTTGCAATATCCTTCGGAAATGTCAACTAACACAAACATTTCATCCACCATTTTTGGGTCACTCTAACCCCAGCCAGATCCTAATATCCGTCCTTCTCTTATACTACTTCTGTTAGCTTCCATATGGCATAAATGAGATGGGTGTGGCCAATTGTACATACCTATGCTACTGTTGAAGGTAACTCAAAATGCTTATATCTCCCATCATGAATGGTAAATAATGACAGTCTTCATTAATTGGGCGCCTCGTACCCTTCTTCACCTTGCTTCTTTTACTTGTTGAGACTTGTACTATCTTCTAAATCTCTCATTGCCTTTCACCATAGGGGTGGATAGATATCCTTGCCTTAGGCTCCTTATCAAGAGGCTTACACGTCTTAGTACACACATGATCTACTGAAGACCTTACATTTTCTCATCATAAGCATCATGAAAAATCGAGTTCCTCTGATTCAACTCTTCCATATCCGCATTCAATCTCTTACCAACTGGAGGTATCGTCTTATTACAGATAAAATAGAAGCTAGGAGTTTGAATTCTTATAAATGAGCTCGACGAGATGATCTAGAGTAAGAAGAAAGAGTGACAGTCCTAAATGCCCTATACCCTCCTGCTTATAAGTGTGGTGCACAACACACTCATAACATAAGACTCTACTAGACACGGCTTGTAGACTCCCTAGGACAGAACTGCTCTGATACCACTTTTGTCACGACCCAAATTGATGGGCCGTAACGGGCATCCAGTACCTTAATCAGCTGAGTACCTACGTAACATATCTTTTGTATCGTACTATCATAGGTAAATAAGCCAGAGAGGCTATCATAAGATAAGTAGAATAAAACATGGGGAAAATACTCGACCTTGGTCGACCCAACATGTAATCCAAACTTATACGTATGACGTACGGGCCTATAAGGCCAAAATAATCACTCGTACATTGAACATAGGCCGACAAGGCCATACAATCATACATATACATGACATATGTCTACAAGCCTATAAGAGTACATAAACGTCATAAGTGCGGGACAGGGCCCCGACATACCAATCAAATCATGCTTAATCATACTGCCCAATAGCAACTTCGGAGCAAATGGAGCGCACCAACATCTTCCGCTGAGCTGATAGCCTACCTGGAGGAATCTCGACCTATCTATCAGGACCTACAGGCATGAAATGCAGCGTCCCCAGGCAAAAGGGACGTCAGTACAAATAATATACCGAGTATGTAAGGAATGAAAATAAGTAAATAATAGACATGAGAGAAACATGGAGTAAACAATTCGACATGTATATGTGAATAACTCTGTGAATCACTTCATATTTATAATATTATACATATGCCTATAAATATCATACCATGCATAGGTATATGCGTTCATAACATCATCAAGCCTATGAGGGCATCCCATCATATCATCTCGGCCACTGTGGGCAATTCATCAACGTATACCAACTGATCAGGTGGTGGTGCATATATAATGTCGTAACCTTTTTCCATATACCATTTACATATAATATACATATATACGCTTATATAACGCCACCTGGTCATGGGTCAATGTAAATGAATGCAATGCGTGAGAAGTATGTTAATAAAATCTTTCGGAGTATCATAAGACAATTTTGCCTTCGATTAATATCATGAAATAAACTTTATCAACTTACATATTTTCTGAGACCCATGAATAGATGATAAAATAATATGACACATAGGGAATCAAGAACATAAGCATCTCTAGTATTTCTATGCATAGAGTCATTTATGGAAATTGTGCATTTGCTCGTTTTGTTTGTGTCGTATAGATCATGCCAAAAGAAAGAAGGAATAGCCTTAACATACCTGAGTTGATTCTCTTGACAATCCCTCTAAACCACGTTAATTTCAACAAAATACGTGACAACAAGATCGGAGTAGGGAAAATTTCGTATGATATTCTTGAGGAAGATTGCACCGTACTCCCTTAGAATTGCAAAGTCCCGTTGCTATTAAATTATGAAATCTTGTATGAATTTTTGCAGCAAATTTCATATAATCCCTTTGTGAATTTGATCACAATTTTTTCAAGATGCTTACTAAAGTAATAACGTTAGAATCTTATGGCTTTTTATGAATTCCTTATCTTTGCAAATCTTGAATTTAAGAAGCCATTTTTTTCAATTATTCTATAAAGAGTGCCACCTTGCACAAATGTTCCAGAGTCACTCAATGACTCATGTATGTGGCTGCCACGTATTAGTCTTAGTCTTTATCCAAAGACCATAGTTAATTATCCACAATTCCTTAATCAACTTGTTATTCTCTCATTAACCAATAATTAACCAATTACCCACATAAATAAGAATTATCTCAAATTACATAAAATACTACTCACTTTTAACAAACTTTATGTACCCTACTATCATGGTCATGTGGTACCTTGTATGGTACTAGTCCATAAATATCGGGTATTATAGCTCAGACCGTATTTTATCCCAAATTGATAAACTTCGACGAAACTCACTTTCTTCGATTCGCTTAACGTCCGAAAACGTGGGATGTAACATCTCATTTCCGAGCTTATATCAATCTATTTATGGCGTACTTTCACGTACTAAAACATGTGGTGTAACATTGATGCCTTTCCACCCGCATACATTGGGGTGAGGCGGCAGGGCCGCTTGAGTAGAGTTGTGGTATTGCGCTTCCACCTCCACCTGCATATATTGGGTGAGGTGGCGGGACCATTTTGTGTAAAGATGGTTACAAAGGATCTCATCTTAAATCCTATAAATGTTGTTGCTAGATCTTAATAAGCTTGCTCTGGTTTAAACGGTTATAAATATTATTCTATTGCCGCCCTGATTCATCATATGCATATTGTACTTTCGATTTCTTAAATTGGTGTTTGGTTTTCATTCTAGTGCTATTCGACGGTACTAACGTCCCTTTTGTCAGGGGCACTACGTCTTTAATGGATGCAGGTGGTTGCACACCAGGAGACATTGATCAGTGATAGCAGTACATCCTCTTCCCATTTGACTTAGTGAGCCCCACTTCATTATTCCGGGGTCATGTATCTTCTGTTCTTTTTGTATTGTGTTTGAGCTATAGCCGGGGCCTTATTACCGGCATTATCATAGTACTCTTCTTTATCTATAGAGGCTCCGTAGACATTATATGGGTTGTATATTGGTGCTGGGAAATTCAAACTCATTATGTTGTATTTGAATTACTATTTCCACTTCAGATTATGAAAAATGTGTGTGAAATTGCGACTTTAAAATGACGTAACTAATGGTAAGAAATTGGTATTGCAGACATGATCTCTTTATTTTTTGATTAACGAAAATATATATTCTCTTTATTCATGAATGAGTTTGGATAGAAGGAAATCTAATAGGCTTGCTCGGGCGGGTTCACTTGGTTGAGCGCCGGTCGCGCTCCTCGGTTTTGGGGCATGACAGTTTTGGATTGCTGACATATGATTGTTGTAAACATTTGGGTGATGAGAAATGGTGTTAGTTACATCTATTTGGGATTGTAGGATCACTTACAAGTAGTACAATGAGAACTTGGTGAAGAAAAGGCCAATTACTAAGGGTTATGAGGCTTTACGCCCAAAGGGTGTTTGATAGAATTCCTATGTGACTAAAACATGAGAATTAGTGCTAATATTGGTTCATCTTGATATATATTGATGTATATTATCCTTGAAGGAGGCGACGAACATTGTGATACACTTAAAAAGGGTCAACGTCAAGGTATGTGAGGCTAACTCTCTATGTTTGGGAATGTTAATAATTCTCCCTACAATACGCTTCCTTTACGACGTTACTAATTGCCTCTGAAATATAGTTAAGCCTTGTTCCTTGTATAGTTGCAGAACTTCTATTCCCTAGATTCATAAGTCATTCATGACTTTCATTCTGAATGTTTGTGAGCTCACTGCGTCTTCTATATAGACTTGGTTTTAATGTACCCGAGTCTCACTATATCTTACTCGGCATGTCATAAATAGTTGAAGTCTCAGTGTTCATAATCAGTTCAAGAATACATGTCTCAATCTAGTCCTATTCAGTATTTCAGTATTATGTAACTCAGTGTGATTCAGTATTTCAGTATCATGTATTGCAGTGTGATTCTCATTTCATTATTTTAATTCCCTGAATGTTGAACACCTGTATTTGGGCCTGAGGCCGCAATTAATGCTTTAGGCATCTTTGGGCCTGAGGCCGCAGTTTATACTTTATGAATTTTTAGGCCCGAGGCCGAAGTTATGTATACGTATACTTGGGCCTGAGGCCGCTGTTTGTGTATTTATATATATTAGGCCTGAGGCCGCAGTTTAATATTCAGATAGACATGTTGTTCATCATTCAGAAGAGGGAGTATTCATATCCTTACTTCCTTTCTTCAGATCAGTTATCAGTTATTATTTCAGTTATTAGTTATCCGTTATCCGTTATCATTTCAGTTATCAGTTATCATTTTAGTTATTAGTTATAAGTTATCATTTCAACTTCAGTTTCAATAGTTATCATTTCAGTTATCAGTTATCATTTTAGTTATTAGTTATAAGTTATCATTTCAACTTCAGTTTCAATAGTTATCATTTCAGTTATCAGTTATCATTTTAGTTATTAGTTATAAGTTATCATTTCAACTTCAGTTTCAATAGTTATCATTTCAGTTATCAGTTATCATTTTAGTTATTAGTTATAAGTTATCATTTCAACTTCAGTTTCAATAGTTATCATTTCAGTTATCAGTTATCATTTTAGTTATTAGTTATAAGTTATCATTTCAACTTCAGTTTCAATAGTTATCATTTCAGTTATCAGTTATCATTTTAGTTATTAGTTATAAGTTATCATTTCAACTTCAGTTTCAATAGTTATCATTTCAGTTATCAGTTATCATTTTAGTTATTAGTTATAAGTTATCATTTCAACTTCAGTTTCAATAGTTATCATTTCAGTTATCAGTTATCATTTTAGTTATTAGTTATAAGTTATCATTTCAACTTCAGTTTCAATAGTTATCATTTCAGTTATCAGTTATCATTTTAGTTATTAGTTATAAGTTATCATTTCAACTTCAGTTTCAATAGTTATCATTTCAGTTATCAGTTATCATTTTAGTTATTAGTTATAAGTTATCATTTCAACTTCAGTTTCAATAGTTATCATTTCAGTTATCAGTTATCATTTTAGTTATTAGTTATAAGTTATCATTTCAACTTCAGTTTCAATAGTTATCATTTCAGTTATCAGTTATCATTTTAGTTATTAGTTATAAGTTATCATTTCAACTTCAGTTTCAATAGTTATCATTTCAGTTATCAGTTATCATTTTAGTTATTAGTTATAAGTTATCATTTCAACTTCAGTTTCAATAGTTATCATTTCAGTTATCAATTATCAATTCTCCGTTATCAACTTAGTTTCAGTTTCAGCATTTATAATTCTTTCTTTCTGTTGCTTTACATACAAGTGCAATTCAAATGTACTGACGTCCCTTTTTCTCGGGGCCTGCATCTCATGATGTAGGTAATGATTTATAGGTTGACGATTCAGAGCGCTATGATTCTCGCACCAACTATTTGGTTATCCCCATTTCTTTCGGGGCATTATCATTACCTTACCGTCTTCAGTGTTTTCAGATAATCAGTGTTTTTAATACTTCATAGACAAGAGTAACAGTTAGACAGAGTCACAAGTTTTTCATGTAAAACAATGATTTATATACATATATGTTCAAGCTTGTATGATTGTTTCCACACTTTGATTTATATCATTCAGAGTTTCAGTATATCAGCATGTGTTAGTTTATGATATCTCATGTTAATTCAGCCAGCCAGTTGGTTTGCTCGGTCACATGTAGTCAGGCTCCGAGTGTCGTGTTACGTCCAGGCCCAAGTTCGGGGCGTGACAAAGCTTGGTATTAGAGCACTAGGTTCAAGTATCCTAGGGAGTCTATGAAGCTGTGTCCAGTGGAGTTTCCTTTATATGTGCGTGTCGGTCACATAGATAAATGGATAACTACCAAGACATTTAGGATTGTCTCATTTCTTTCTACTCTAGATCATGCCATGAAACATAGAGCAATATGTAACCATGATATTCCGAGTCCTAAAACTTGAGATACACTATTTCTTGCAATTGCCCAGAAACCACGTTTTTGTTTGAAGATCTTGATTCTAGTCGGTTTGTTCTTTGTTAACTCGAAGAATCACATGACTACTCCGAGCGTGTAACACCACATAAATCCGTATTAGTTGTGGATGTGTTAAATTAGTATTAATGTGACCTTCTAGACATGTGAAGTCCTATCGAGATGAGTATGGGTGGAAACAATTGTTTTAAGATCAAGACCGAGAGTGAGGTGTATAAAATTAAATAGAATCGACTAAGTTCATGGGAGGTATGTCTTATAGACTTAGTCAGTGCAAGGACATGAAAACTCACGGCCATAGACATTGCAAGGACATTAAAACTCAGTGCCACAGATGATGCAAGGCACTGTCCAGGGCATCATCCTCAGCACCCCAAGTTGTACAAGGCACTGTAATTTTGGCACCTCTGATTGCACCTTGCACAGTTATTTCTGTGCCCCGGACAATGCCTCGCGCAGGCGAGGTTTACGCGAGCTATTATTATTTTCTTACTAAATTTTGGGACGTGTTCACTTATTTAAAAGCCCTACCTCGTTCCCCCACACCCCAAACACAAAAACCTACTCTAGAAAGGGAAGCTCTTAAGAACCTAACTTCCCCAAGGTCCCTCCATCATCCAAGATATTCGATCGAAACACCACTATTGAAAAAGGAAACCCTAGAACTGGAATTTAAGAGGATTGAACTTCAAAAAGCTAATGCTTCTACTCCTAAATCATTTATAGCATGTAATGATTTACAGGTTAATGATTCAGAGCACTAGGATTCTCGTACCAACTATTTGGTGATCCTTATTTCTTTTAGGGCATTATGATTACCTGATAGTCTTCAGTATGTTTAGACCGTCAGTGTTTTCAGTACTTCTTTAGAGGCTTCATAGACTAGAGTAACAGGTAGACAGAGTCACAAGTTTTTCATGTTAAACAATGTTGACTACAAATATGTTAAGACTTGTATTAGTGTTTCCACACTTTTAATTGTATCATTCAGAGTTTCCGTATATCAGCATATGTTTGTTTGTCTTCCGCATTCAGTATGTTATGATATCACATGTTGATGCAGCCAGCAAGTTGGTTTGCACGGTCACATGTAGTCAGGAACCAAGTGTCGTGTTACGTCCAGACCCAGGTTTGGGGCGTGACAAAGCTTGGTATCAGAGCACTAGGTTCAAGTATCCTAGGGAGTCTATGAAGTTGTGTCCATTAGAGTTTCCTTTATGTGTGTGCCGGCCACACATATAAATGGTTAACTACCAAGACATTTAGGATTGTCTTATTTCTTTCTACTCTAGATCGTGCCATGAAACGTAGAGCAGTAGGTAACCTTCTCTTCCTATCAAATTCTAGACATATCGAATGCAGAAGTGACGTGCCGGGAAAACCCAAGTCCTTGAGAAGTTGTTGAAAGTGGGATGCAATGGATAGTAGTACATTTTAGAGTGTGACTTTGTCAAAAAGTACAAAAGCAGTTATCTTGTTTTATGGTTATAAATTTACCTCAGTTACCGGTTATTCAATCTTTCAGTTAGCAGGTTTATTGTTATTCAGTATGCCCGTTATCAATTATTCAGTTACTAGATCTCCAATTTTTAGTATATCCAAATTTTGGTGACTTGTGAGTGTACAGTGATGCATATGGGTCCTAATAGAAAATGCAAGTAATAGTGATTATAGCAAAATATTTGAATGTTTTTGGTCCGAATTAAGACCCAAGACCCGCCGAATGGTGCAGAAAGTGATTTATTAGATGATGGTATACTCTGACGGATATGCTTGTGCATGGGAATGTATTTGTATGTGTTTTACCTCCCAAAACAACTTCATTTAATTCTGGAAATGGAGCCACATGTAGGAGGATCATAGTTTAGATGTCAGGCTCCATAGTGTAACAGGTTAAGAATTTAATCGCAGCGGGCATAGAATTGATCAATATACTTTTGGACATACTAGAGCCTAAGCTCAAAATAAATAGGAGTCAGAAACATTTGTTATTACCAAAGATGTGTTTTACGTACGACTCATGCGTTAGACTAAGAGATATGATGTACGAAATGAGAACCAAGAGCCGCCAATATTGAATTTCAGGGAATGAGTTAAGTTGTTCAGATTTATTCATATTAGAACTAGAAATTACGATGTTAGTAAGTTACTATAAGAAGCATCAATTATTATGAGATAAAAGATATGACAGTACTCTCTTAGGTTATATGACTAAGTAGATACCATAAATGTTTAATGTCTAGTATGATTTTTGAAGTGTATAGAATGTTTGGGGTTAGATATTCCAAATTCATTTAAGAGAGATGAAACTTCTCTAAGTGTGATCCATGTACATAGTTATTTTTTTAAAAAAGGATAGTATGTGACCGTAGAATAGGGTCGAATGGTAAGGAAAGTTAGGAATAACCTTATGCTTCAATTTAGTTATTCAGAGAAGAATAATAAAACATGATTATAGTAGGTGGTTATTAAAATAATATTAAGTATCTTGAGTAGATACACTGAATTAGCAATTCCAGCAGAGCTAGTAGAGGTGCTATTTGATTTACTTAGTTAGGTTAACACTAGTGAGTGGGTCACAATTTGAAACACCGAACGCGTGTTAGAACCCGAAGAGTTTATGTAAAACCCGAAGTACAGTGACAGTGGGGAAAAACATCAGATAGCAGTAAGAGAGCAAACTACAGAAGAATAGCCTTTAAAAATTATCGAAAAAGGGTCCCCCAAGGATTGACAGTGTGAGCAGAGTTAAATCATTTACGATTGTGTATGATAGTTATGAATACAATAGCTTTCCGTTTATGTAAATAATTTAGTGTCTCCTATTAAGAAAGATTTAACAAAGGTAATTCCGAAGATGAGTCGTCATTGACGTAAAGTGCAAAGAATTGCAGAAGATAGGGAATGTTATTTGGATCCCAACAAAAGAGAAGGATCTGCAAGTATAAGACCTTTGGTCTAATGGGGAGATGTGAAAATTGTCAGTAAGTACAGTTGGAGATTTGAATCCCACATAGTGAGCTTGGGATATAAAAACTATAAAATCATGCACAGTTAAGTGTCACGAGGGTAGTACCATTACACGAGACTCTAATATTCTGAGTAATTGTCAGAGACTTCGCTCACAACAATACTATAAGTGTTTTTAGGAAGTACCTTAAAAAGATAACCAAGTATGGGTAGTATAGCTCATGATTGAGGTAGACATGAGAACTCTGGTGAAAGACATTCCTCGCTTAGCCAATGTAGGAATTCGGCTTACGGACACCAAAGATAGTGGAGTTGTTGTCCATAATGGGACTTGCTCCTCCTTAGTAGCCGGAGTGAAGGAAAAATAATTTGATGATCCCTACTTGTTATAGTTGCAAGAGGGGATTCACATGCATAAGACGATGGCTTTTGAACAAGGGGGAGATATTGGTACCTTGAGGTACCAAGATAGATTGTGTGTTCCAACCATAGATGGACTTAGCGACAGAGGAACATGTTAGAAGACCATAATTCAAGGTATTCTATCCACCTAGGTTTCCCAAAGACGTATCATGATCTTAAGGAGATCTTCTTTGGCGGAATGACATGAAAAAGAACATCGCAGACTTTGTGGCCAAGTGTCCAAATTATCAGCAAGTGAAAGTCAAGAAGCACAAATCCTAGCATTTTACCATAGAATAGACATATCCTTTAGTGGAGATGGTAAATATGGACCTCATAATAGGATTATCTCACTTATTTGAAAAGCATGATTTGCAAGGGCGAACGTTTAGATCTCCAATTGGTTGGTTCGAAATTGACGAAGCACAGTGAAAAAGAACATCGCAGACTTTGTGGCCAAGTGTCCAAATTGTCAGCAAGTGAAACTCAAGAAGCACAAATCCTAGCGTTTTACCATAGAATATACATATCCTTTAGTGGAGATGGTAAATATGGACCTCATAATAGGATTATCTCACTTATTTGAAAAGCATGATTTGTAAGGGCGAATGTTTAGATCACCAATTGGTTGGTTCGAAATTGACGAAGGACAGTTGTTACGACTAGATTTAGTCAATCAGTCTATGGAGAAAGACAAGTTGATTCAAGAGAATTTTAAGATAGCTTAGAGTCGCCAAAGGTCATATTTAGATGTGTAGCATAGATACCTAAAGTTTCAAGTTGATGATTAAGTGTTTCTAACATTTTCTCATATGAAAGGTGTTATAAGATTCAGGAAGAAAGGAAAGCTCAGTCCCAGACACATCGGGCTGCATAGGATCCTACGAAGGGTCGGGCAAGTAGCTTATGAGTTAGAGTTGCCACCAGAATTCTCGGATGTACACCCGGTATTTCACGTGTCATGTTATAACAATCAAGTATCCAGTATTCAGATGTCATGTTAGAACATCCATGCCAGTTCAATACTCAGATACTCATATTAGTCCAGTACTCTGATATTCATGACAACTTAGTACTCAGATACTGATGTCACTTTAGTGATCAGATATTCACTTCAGTGTAGTACTCAAATATTTATGCCAAATCAGTATTCATATATCCACGTTAGTCCAAAATTCACGTATCCATAATGGACAAGTATTCATGTATATGTTTCATGTTATGCGTATTACGGTGCCCTATAAAGCTAGTGTTATGATCTGTTAGTTAGTAGGTGTTTTGGAGAAATATCGAAGGTAGCTATCCTTTTCATTCAGAACTTATATTATAATCTCCATGTCATTCAGTATCCGGTGAGCTCAGTGTTCAGTCAGTTCAGTAGCCATTCAGTTCAGTAGCTATTCAGTTAAGTATCTCAACACATCAGTAATCATGTATCCATTCAATTTAGTATGCATGTGTTCATGACGGTACAATGTTCACATGTTTCCACCATTCCCGTTTAAGGTCTAGAGGGAGCCATAGTTATAATCGGGACAACCATTCGAGGACGAATGATACTAAGGGGGAGATAAGGTAACACCCCATAAATAGTTGAATGGGAATCGTTGAAATAGCTATGCATGCATTAAATGAGTATTAATGTGACCTTTTAGACATGCGAAGTCCTATCGGGATGAGTATGGGTGGAAACAATTGTTTTAAAATGAAGACCGAGAGTGAGGTGTATAAAATTCAATAGAGACGACTAAGTTTATGGGAGGTACAACTTATAGACTTAGTCAGTGCAAGGCCATGAAAATGCACGGCCATAGACAGTGCAAGGCCATAAAAGCTCAGTGCCACAGACAGTGCAAGGCACTGTCCAGGGCATCATCCTCAGCGCCCCAGACAGTGCAAGGCAATGTAATTTTCGCACCTCTGATGGCGCCTTGCAAAGTTATTTTGGCGCCCCTGATGATGCATCGTGCCGACCAGGTTTACCCGAGCTATTTATATTTTTCTCCTCCATTTTGGGACGTGTTCACTTATTTAAAAGCCCTACCTCGTTCCCCCACACCCCAAACACGAAAACCTACTTTAGAAAGGGAAGCTCTTAAGAACCTAACTTCCCCAAGGTCCGTCCATTGTCCAAGATATTCGATCAAAACACCATTGTTGAGAAAGGAAACCCTAGAACAAGAATGCAAGAGGATTGAACTTCAAAAAGGTAATGCTTCTACTTCCATATCATTTATAGCTATGAATTGGTGAGTTTTGAGAGAATAGTAAATGGGTTTGATAAAGAGAACCATATGGACTATGCTAGGCTTTTGGATTGTTGACTTATGAATGTTGTTAACATTTGGGTGATTAGCAATGGTGTTAGTTACATCTATTAGGGATTGTAGGATCACCTAGAAGTAATAGAATGAAAACTTGGTGAAGAAAAAACCAATTCTAAGGGCTATAAGGCTTTGCACCCAAAGGGTGTTTGATAGAATTCCTAAGTGACTAAAACATGAGAATTAGTGCTAATATTAGTTCATCTTGATATATATTTATGTAGATTATCATTGAAGGAGGTGACAAATATTGTGATATGCTTAAAAGGGCCAACGTCAAGGTATGTGAGGCTAACTCTCTATGTTTGGGAATGTTAATAATTCTCCCTACAATACGTTTCCTCTACGACTTTACAAATTGCCTCAGAAATATATTTAAGCCTAGTTCTTTGAATAGTTACAGAACTTCTATTCTCTAGCTTCATAACTCGTGCACGACTTTCATTCTAAACGTTGTGAGCTCAGTGTGTATTCAATATAGACTTGGGTTTGATGTCCCCGAGTCTCAGTATAGCTTACTCAGCATGTCATAAATAGTTAAAGTTTAAGTGTTCATAATCAGTTCAAGAATACATATCTCACTCTAGTCCTATTCAGTATTTCAGTATTATATAACTCAGTGTGATTCAATATTTCAGTATCTTGTAGTGCAATATGATTCTCAATTCCTGATTTTAAATCCCTGAATGTTGAACACATGTAATTGGGCCTGAGGTCGCAGTTAATCCTTACTTCCTTTGTTTAGTTCAGTTATCAGTTATTATTTTAGTTATCAGTTATCAGTTATCATTTCAGTTGTCAGTTATTAGTTATCGATTCAGTTATCACTTCAGCTTCAGTTTCAATAGTTATCATTTCAGTTATCAGTTATCAATTCTCAATTATAAGCTTAGTTACATTTTCAGCATTAATAATTCTTTCTTTCACTTGCTATACATACCAGTGCAATTCAATGTACTGACGTCCCTTTTTTCCGTGGCCTGCATCTCTTGATGCAGGTAATGATTTATAGGTTGACGATTCAGAGTGCTTGGATTCTAGTACCAGTTGTTTGACGATCCCCTATTTTTTCCGGGCATTATCATAACCTTACAGTCTTCAGTATTTTCAGGCAATCAGTGTTTTCAGTACTTCATTAGAGGCTTCATAGACTAGAGTAACAGTTAAATAGAGTCACAAGTTTTTCACGTTTAACAATGTTCACTACATATATGTTTAGACATGTATTAGTGTTTCCACACTTTGATTTATATCATTCAGAGTTTCAGTATATCAGCATGTGTTAGTTTATTTTCCGCATTCAGTATGTTATGATATCACACGTTGATTAAGCCAGACAGTTAGTTCACAAAGTGCCTAGCAATCTCAACCACCTACTCAAACCTAGCATCCATCTCGGCCTCTCAAGCCAAACTGTAACGTAGACCATAGTTGAGGCCATCAATCAACCTCATAATCCTCTCCCTCTCAATGGAGACCAGCCATAATGCATGACGCGCCAAATCTGCGAATCACATCTCATACTGAGTCACATTTATATCTCCAAGGCGTAGCTGCTCAAAGTTCATAAGAAGCTCCTTTTGTAAGTCCGTGGAACAAACTTCCCTAAGAAGAGAACTGAGAACTCATGCCATAAAAGTGGTGTTGTGTCCGCTGGCCTGCCTAACGCATAGGTCTGCCACCATCTGTATGCTTCCCCTCTCAGCTGAAAAGTAGTAAATGCAGCTCCTATATCATCCACGATACCGTTGTACGAAGAATGGTTGCGGAATGATTGTACTATCGCGGAATGGATATGCCATTTTGTGGCCATTCGGTTGGCCACATATTGATTATGCTATCGCGAAATTGCATCGCATAGTTGACATGCCATTTTTTGGCCATTCCGCTGGACACATATTGATTCTACTACGACAGAACTGCACCACAAAATTGATTTCAGGGGTCATTTTTGGAAATTTTCATATCCGACCATATTGATATAAGGTCTTAGGGGGTCATTTTACAAGGTAAAATCTGATTTTTTTTAGAGAGGGGAGAGAGTTGTTTTAGGGAGAGAAGGAGAAGACCTAGCCTCATCCATTCTTGCCTAAATCTTCAAGAATCAAGGAAGCCAATCACTTGATCTTCATCTAAGAGGTAACGTTCTACTCCCTAGCCCTAAACTTTGGGATTTGTACTAAAAATTGGTAATAAGAAGTATGATTCTTAGGTTTAGAGCCTGTTGAACTAAAAATGGTAAATAATTTGTTGTGGGGTGTAAGGATTCCACCATAGAAACCTTGTAATGGAAATTCCATTTAGTGCTTGCTGAAATGCTTAAGTGAACTAAAACCATGAATCTCTCCCTAATTATGGTTCAATTTTGTTATATCTCTAGTTGATTGGAATTGCTAGAAGTGTTGGGGCATTGTGGTAATCTAAGGGATCATCCAGTCCTGCCCAAATCTTCAAGAATTAAGGAAGCCAATCACTAGACGGTCATCTAAGAGGTAATGTTCTACTCCCTAGCCCAAAATTTCGGGATTTGGACTAAAAGTTAGTAATAAGAAGTATGATTCTTAAGTGTGGAGGCTGTTGAACTAAAATTGAAAATGATTAGTTGTGGGGTGTAAGGATTCCACCATAGAAACCTTGCAGTAGAAATTGCAATTCTGAAGAAAGCTAAAACCATGAATCTCTCCCTAATTATGGTTCAATTTTGTTATATCTCTAGTTGATTAGAATTGCTAGAAGTGTTGGGACGTTGTGGTAATCTAAGGGAACCTCAAGCAAGGTATGTTGGCTAAACTTCTCTCCTAGAATTGAATCCCATGATGTTCTTGTAAGTCCCGAGCTATTCATTATAAATTAACTATTCCGAATAAGCTTTGTGATGAAAGGTATATGTTCAAAATGTGTTCTGGATGCTCTTATTATATGATGTTATCCTTCGGGAATGTGTTCAAAGCATGAGTTGGGTANTTTGGCCATTCCGCTGGACACATATTGATTCTACTACGACAGAACTGCACCACAAAATTGATTTCAGGGGTCATTTTTGGAAATTTTCATATCCGACCATATTGATATAAGGTCTTAGGGGGTCATTTTACAAGGTAAAATCTGATTTTTTTTAGAGAGGGGAGAGAGTTGTTTTAGGGAGAGAAGGAGAAGACCTAGCCTCATCCATTCTTGCCTAAATCTTCAAGAATCAAGGAAGCCAATCACTTGATCTTCATCTAAGAGGTAACGTTCTACTCCCTAGCCCTAAACTTTGGGATTTGTACTAAAAATTGGTAATAAGAAGTATGATTCTTAGGTTTAGAGCCTGTTGAACTAAAAATGGTAAATAATTTGTTGTGGGGTGTAAGGATTCCACCATAGAAACCTTGTAATGGAAATTCCATTTAGTGCTTGCTGAAATGCTTAAGTGAACTAAAACCATGAATCTCTCCCTAATTATGGTTCAATTTTGTTATATCTCTAGTTGATTGGAATTGCTAGAAGTGTTGGGGCATTGTGGTAATCTAAGGGATCATCCAGTCCTGCCCAAATCTTCAAGAATTAAGGAAGCCAATCACTAGACGGTCATCTAAGAGGTAATGTTCTACTCCCTAGCCCAAAATTTCGGGATTTGGACTAAAAGTTAGTAATAAGAAGTATGATTCTTAAGTGTGGAGGCTGTTGAACTAAAATTGAAAATGATTAGTTGTGGGGTGTAAGGATTCCACCATAGAAACCTTGCAGTAGAAATTGCAATTCTGAAGAAAGCTAAAACCATGAATCTCTCCCTAATTATGGTTCAATTTTGTTATATCTCTAGTTGATTAGAATTGCTAGAAGTGTTGGGACGTTGTGGTAATCTAAGGGAACCTCAAGCAAGGTATGTTGGCTAAACTTCTCTCCTAGAATTGAATCCCATGATGTTCTTGTAAGTCCCGAGCTATTCATTATAAATTAACTATTCCGAATAAGCTTTGTGATGAAAGGTATATGTTCAAAATGTGTTCTGGATGCTCTTATTATATGATGTTATCCTTCGGGAATGTGTTCAAGGCATGAGTTGGGTATAAAAATGTTATGATTACAAGTAGTGATTCAAGTGAAGGCTATTATTCCAAATTGTGTAAGAAGTCTCGATGAGCTTAAGATTCTTAATTGCTCATAGGTGTACTAAATGTCGTGATTAGAGATTCTTTGTTGTCGATAATCTATAAAGATGCTTGAAAGTGAAAGTAGTGAGTTAGGGATATAAAGCGTGGCACCGTGCCAAGAATTAAAGTTATACTTGTGGCCAATATTGCCAATGAACTAAAATGATGTGTGAAATATTATGAATAGAGCCTTGATTCAACTATTCCAAATTTACTCCGAAAATAGAATTATCCAAAATCTTATATACTCAAGTCATGTCCAAATGTGGTTGTTCTAACTTATGCTATGCTTGGTAGGTATTTCCAATATGTTTTGAGTTCTTACATATTCATTAGTTGAAATTGTGTATTGCTTTTTCGGGGAAAGGTATTTCAAGAGTATTCTATACGATGATGTTTATGATGATAATCCTTAAAAGTAAAGAAATAAAAGTGTAGAATATGATATAGCCACAATTCCATGAATGAATAATAATATGTATGGCCAAGGGAGCCGATAAAATAATGATGTTGTAAGTAGTTGTAAGTAATTGTCAAGTGATATATGGTGTGAAAGGTTATGAGATGAACATATTTGTACTTATGTTTCAAATGTGTTAAAAGCTCCTACGCTCTCCTGAGGAGAGGCTATGGTGTTCCAAAATATTTTAAATGTTATTGATGCCCTGGGATCACCCATGGCAAGTACAAGTAAGTGATAGAATGAACATAAAATGTGGCTGTTTGCCATAATGAGAATTATGAGGTGTTGTATGTCCCAGTGGTTTCAATCATAATATGTATGCTTCTAAAATAATTAATGTAAATGACTTCGATGTTAAGTCCCCAAGAATCATGAACTTAGCTAATGACCTTAAGATGACAAGGGAGTATATAATGAAGTGGAAGAGGGATATCCTATGTTAAGTGACGATAACTCTTGTGGAAAATGTATTTGGGCCATGTGCCATTGAAATTGACTTATTGATTTACCATACATGGCTAATGTGATGAGGTGTATTTCTCCATGATGAGCATGAATATAAAGATGAAGTGTTCCAATGATCTGGGAACTTACGACCTTAAACGTAGCACTAGTCATGTTGCTTTGGGTTTATATATGGTCATGTGCATAATGAAGTCTTAACCTCACAAAATGAACCCATTTAAGCACGTGATGATATGCGGGAATGTGTAGTAGGTTGGTCTTTAGGAAAACCTCTTTCGATTATTCTCCTAACTAGGTTTAATCAATAATTCAACTAGCCCCTTCGATTACTTAGAAGAATCTATGAACTCAACCAACAATATAATGCAATGATATCACAAGTTATGCCTCTCTTGATTACATGAAATAGTTAATAAATATGCAACAATTAAATCTTCCAAAACAATTCAATACATAAACTAGAATTATAATCCATCAAACCTAGAGGGAACTACCCCATAGACATGGAGAAATGCATCACAAATATAATTAAAGTATAGGAAAATATAAATTTGATCCAAACTCGGGTCTTGAGTGAGGAAGTAATGATGAAATTCTCGTGCTTGTGTTCTTCCAACTCATACTTAGATTACTTAGGTCTAAAGTATGTCAAATGTCCAAAAAATAATATTTTTCCATCTATTTAGACGAAGTAGGGTCGGGCCCAGACAAAATTACCCTTTCCTAGCCGAAATGGGAAAATAACTATGTAAACATTACACAGTCATGCGGCGCGCCATGTGGGGCATTCGTGGGACTTATCAGGGAACATGCAAATTTCAACAAGCTGCCAAAACACACTGTTGTGGCGCACCACGTGCCGCCCCACATGTCGTAGCAGCATAATTCCTCAGAGTGTTATTTATTTCTTTATATTTGATGTCCAGACGTTATCCTCGGCCCCCGAACACGATCCCGGCTTAATCCCTTAGGCTTTTACTCTGACTTCAAAGCTCCAAAAAAGCTTGAATTAGCTCCATCACTTCTACATAACTCAGAATCATTCCTACAGGGCATAAAACACACAATAAGTGCAAAACACTACCAATTTAAGCTCAACACAAGTAAAGTGCAGTGAATTAGAATTCAGTAAGCGACTAAAACACGTAATTATAGCCTACCATCAAAACCCCACACGTAAATCATTGGTCGTCCTCGAGCAATCAAATAACACTTTATTAAAACATGACATTTTTAAACAACTCTCCTAATTCATCATACCAAGAATATTTAAAACAGATTAAGCACAATACCGTAACATCCTCGCCTAAAGATTTGACTCAAAAGCACCACATATGTTTTAGTACCCGCTCACTTACTCTAACACAGAGGTCAACGACATTACCTTTCCTCCGTGAATCAAGTGCCCTCACACAACAATACATAGAAGTTCCAAACGCAATAAAATTAAGAATAATTAGGAACTCAATATAGAAAAAATTAACTCACTCTCAAAAACAACATTCATATGCCACAAAATACGTACCATAGGCTTGCCCATAGTGTACTACTCTACTAATTGAGATCATTCAGTCAAGGATCAAGTAGGACTTTATTTGGTTGTAATGTAGGCTGTGTAATGGGTAGGATACATTTGGATATAGGAGTGACTACAGTTAACTGTTCAAAACCACACACTTATGTCAAACCATAACTCCACCTTCACATGAATATACATCAACTCCCGACTTCTTTAAGCATGAATACATCAAAAATTACCACTATCAAGGAATATTTTTAACAACAATACAACTACTTTTCTTTTTTCCTTTTCTTTTTCATACTTATTTTGAAATAATGCACCTTTTTCCTTATTTCAATAGTTCCACTCAAAAGCCAAACCACCACCCCACCTTGCTCACGAGAGGTAAAAGGTTCTAATAGATAGTCAATTCAAACAAATGGGTAAGGATTGTAATATGGTTGCAAACGAAAAAAGATTATAGGCTTAAAGGGGATGACTAAGATATATAAATATTAGGTGGGTAAAAGAAAATAATTGGCTCAACAAAGAAATGCCTATATCACTTCCAAGACTGAATAAGACTACCATTTCGCTTTGCAAACACACGAGATAAGGTCTAAACATCAAATGCAAAGCACAGAATAACACAAAATCTCACACACACATGGCATATAACTCACCCAGAATTGGACTATCAAGATACTGTAGTCAAAGCAGTAAAGCTAAGTTAAGATCATACAATTCAAGGTACTTATACAAGAGTCAAAAACTGAGCCTAAACATCACAACTAAAGCATTTACTATTCTCAAGGTGTAATAAAGTTAAGAGATATTGCCTTCATTTCACACCATAGCGCAAAGAACCACGGCACAAATATATTGCCTTCAAGGTATAACTACTCTTGGTTCAAATAGAACCCTTGGAAAATAACCACGGCACAAAGAAAAACCAAGGGGGGACTTGGTATACTACCTAACAAAAGAAATTCTTGTTGTCTTTTTCCTTCGACTTTAATCCCTCAAGCAACCGGTCGATGATATCCATCCTTGGGAAAAATCGAAAACTATAAAAAATAATTCTAAACTTTTTCTATCTCTTACTCCTACAACTAACAAAAAGAAAACTAATATACATATATACAAATATCCCCCACCCCTCACTTTAAGTTGCGGCATATGCTCATGGCACACAATTTAAAAGCATAGGCAAAGGAAACTTCCCTGAACATCTAGTCGGGGTCTGAGTCGAAGTTGGGCTCCATTCCTCGTGCCCGAACTAATGCACACATCCATGCAAATAGCTTCTTCTCGGCCTTTTTTGGGTGCACCCCACACTTATAACTCTCACTCACTGCAGCCTTCTCTTTCGAGCCCTTTACTTTCCACTCGACACTCACAACTGGTTTATTCTTTTGTGCCCCTATTGCTACATCCATCGTAATGTAGCTCTACCCGTTGCTAAGAATGGTCTTCCTAGGATGAGGGGGACCTCCTTGTTTTCCTCCATATTTACCACTATAAAATCCACACAAAATACGAACTTATCCACCCGAACTAACTCATCTTCCACTATCCCCTAGGGTATTATTGTAGTTTGGTGCCAGCTGCAAAGATTTAGGTGCAGACCTTATCTCTCCAATCTTCTTCTCAAGTTTCCTTTAGAATAAATTAATTAAGGCACCGGAATAGCATAAGAATGTATCAAAATTAATAGTTCCTAAAGAGCAAGGTATAGTAAAACTCCCTAGATCTCCACACTTTTGTGGGAGTTTATTTTGCAATATCGCGCTGCAATGCTCTGTGGGCAAGACCAATGAAGTCTTATGTATTTTGCACTTCTTCATAAGGATCTTTTTCATGAATTTGTCTCAAGCGGGCATATATGAGAACACTTCTGTGAATGGTAAGTTCACATTAAGTAATTTCAGCACATTCAGAAATCTCTAAAACTACTTTTCAAGCTTTTCTTTACTTTGCTTTTGAGGGAAGGCAGAGCAGGCATATGTTTGCTCTCCTCATGGTTCTCCCTTCTCAAGTTTTCTTCCTTCTTCTTTTTCTCAGCTTTCATCTGGCTATTCTTATTCTTACCAACATCACACTTCAGCTGCTGCCCGTTTTCTATTTCAAATCTCACATCATTTTCGATTGGGGTGAGATCTTTCAACCCTTGCCCACTTCCCAAAGTTATAACATTCAATGTTTCTTTAGGATTTCATTCCGTATCAGAATGGAGAGTTCCTTTAATCCTCTTAGGCAGTAGAGTAGCTAGCTGCCCAATCTAACTTTCCAGGTTCCGAAAACCTGTGCCCAGTTCTTTGATAACTGCTCCATATTCCCGTATAGATGAGCTATGAGTTTTAAGCCTCTCATCTATCTTGATAATAAAAGCCTTCATTACATCTTCCATACTGAATTGATTAGAATGTGGAAACTATTATTGCTGCCTGTGCTAATTTTGGAAGACTGGAGCTCCTTGTCACTAGGTTTTGGGGTTGTTCTGTTGCCATTCATTCGAAGTTCTCCCAGGTGAACTCCATGAAAATCCGAGGTGCCTTTGATCCATTGAATTAAAATCATAGTCTTCCACAACATTCACTTCCTTAGTTAAGGCTTGACACTCATGACTAGGGTGTCATGTTCCCCATATATCACAAGCTGTGTGAGGCTCATTTCGTATCCCGACTAAGGTCAATTTTCGTATTTCTTTATCCATAACATCAAGTTGTACCTGCACAGATGTATTAGCATCAACTTGGTGAACACCAATTGATTTTCTTCTTTCAGAACTCTTAGAGGTCCACTGATTGGAATCTTCAAATAACTCATCATCAATTGTAAGTTCTCCTCTGAAGTCTCCTTCATAAAAGGGCCCCCAACCACATTCCTCAATGTTCTACGCGAGGTCGGTGTCAATCCTTCCCAAAAGTCTTGGAGTTGCATCCAAATATCAATTCTGCCATGTTGCCAATTTCTAACTATCTCCTTAAACCTCTCCCATGCTTCAAAAACTATTTAAATCTCTTTCTGGCAGAAGTTATGGATTTCTCTTCTAATCTTTCCCGTCTTAGCTGATCATCTCCTTCACATCATATTTAAGTAAAAAGGGGAATGCCCTTAAGTACACTGCATCTTGTGACACCCCATTGTATTGAAAGGTTTACATAATCTCCTCGAAGTCCATTAGATGTGTGTTTGGAGTTTCGTTCATATTTCCTATGAAGACACAACAATTCGGAAAGGTTTGAAGCAACCCTTGCTTCCACACAAAATTATTTGCTGTTGTTGGAGGTGGTCTAATGCTTGATAATCCTTGAATGTAGACCAGTCTGGCATAATTTCCAAGTGGTCTCACAGGCATGGGAGTTATATTTCCAAACTGGTCTGCAGCTAATGGTTGATGTTGATTAATTCTGTGACCCCTCTCTTCTTCATAGACATTCTATGAATCTCTAATAGCTGCTTCCTCAGCATCCCGTGAAGCTTTTTATCATTGTTAGGGTGCCTCTCTTGTAGCCAAATCTACATTATCATCACCGTTTCCGGCCATAGTTTCTTGGGTTGAGGGTTGCCCAACTTTTTCTAACTTCTCTGTGAGATATCTTTCCTTCCTCAGTTGTCGTAGTTTTGTTTCGAACTTTGGTTCGTATGGTAGCACTTCTTTCGCATAAACTCTTGTCATGCACCAATCTTAACTTGTAACCTGCACACAACCAACGAACACCAACCGTAAAAAAGGAAATAAAATAAAAAGAAAAAAAAATCCTGAATTAGCACTACAAACTATTTCAAATAGTATTGATTGCCAATCGCCGACAACGGCGCCAAAATTTGACGAGCGCAAAGCACACACTTAAATTATGCTCGTTAATCAAAGATAGTATAATATAATATCGTATCCACATAGATTTGATTTAAACAGTATTTGCATAATTTCTAGTTTGATTCCTATTTAGGAGAATGAAAAACTGAAATTTATAGGATTAATAACTAAAATTAACTAAGAATCTAAAGCTATTGACTACTGACTATCAAGACAAGGGATAAGCAAATAAGGTTATCAGTGGGAGAAGATATGGTTTTGACAGGATAGATGCAAGATAATTATTCGGGATCTAACTCTAGATATTTCACTTCCAATGTTCGAGTGAGTCTCTCAAATCAAGTGTTCAGCAAAAACTCATCTCTCGATTAAGTCTTACCCTCACGAGATGAATCAAATTAAGCATGTGAAGCTATGCAAGAATGCGTAGTGGATTGGTCTTTAGGAAAACCTCATTCAATTATTCTCCTAACTAGGTTTAGGCAGTGATTTAACTAGCCTCTTGCGATTACTTAGAATAATCTATAAACTCAGCTAACAATATAATGCAAAAATATCACAAGTTATGCCTCACTTGATTACATTAACTAGTGAATATAGATGCAAAAATTAAATCCTCCAAAACGATTCAATATATAAAACTAGAGTTATAATCCACAAACAATCATCAATACTCCAAATCCAACAAACCCTAGAGGGAACTGCGCCATAGACATGGAGAGATTCATCTCACATATAATTATAGTATAGGAAAATATAAATTCGATCCAAGCTCGGGTCTTGAGTGAGGAAGGAATGATGAAATCCTTATGCTTGTGTTCTTCAACTCCTCCTTAGTGTCCTTAGGTCTAAGGTATGTCAAAAGTCCAGAAAATAATATTTTTCATGTATTTATACCAAGTTGGATTGGGCCCAGATGACATCACCCTTTCCTAGCTGAGATAGAAAAATAACTCTGTGAAATTGCAAAAGCGCTTCGCATGGGGCAACGCGCCATGCGGGGTATTAGTGGCACTTATCAGAGAGCATGTAATTTTCATCAACCTGCAAAACACACTACTGTGGCACACCACGCGCCGCCCTACACACTGCAGCAGTGCAAATTCCCAATAGTGTTGCTTTTTTACTTGATTTGTGATGTCCAGACGTGATCATCGACCCCCGGACACGATATTAACTTATTCACTTGGGACTTTACTCAGACGTCAAATCTCCAAATAGCTCGAATTAGCTGCACAACATCGACATAACTCGGAATCACCCATACAAGGCATGGAATAGATAATAAGTGCAAAATACTACCAATTAAAGCTCAACACAAGTAAAGTGCAGTGAATTATAGTGTAATAAGAGACTAAAACACGTAATTATAGCCTACAATAAACACCCCACACTTTGACGAGCGCAAAACACACACTACAATATGCTCGCTAGTCGAATATAGTAATTTATAATATCGTATCCACAGGGATTGGATTTAAATAGTATTATCGTAGTTTGTAGCTAAATTAATATCCAAGATGATCAACAACTAAGGTTTATGTGATTTAAACTTAAATTAACCTTAGTTGATTTAAACTAAAATTAACAAAGAGTCTAAACTATTGACAATCAACACAAGTATTAAGCAAAGGAAGATATCAATTGGGAGAAGATAGGGTTGATAGGATAGGTGCAAGAGAAATGTTTGGGATTTAAATCTAGATAATTCAATTCTAAGTGAGTCTCTCGAATTCACTTGGTTATTAGTTAAATTGATTAGCAGAAACGCCTCTCTCGATTAAGTCTCAACCACACAAGATGAACCAATTTTAAGCATGTGAAGATATGCAAGAATTCATAGTGGATTGGTCTCTAGGAGAACTGCTCTCGATTATCCTCCTAACTAAGTTTAATCAACAATTCAACTAGCTTCTTTCGACTACTAAGAAAAATTACTGACTTCAACCAACAAAGTATAATGTAGCAATATCACATGTTATGCCTCTCTTGACTACATGAACAAGTTAATATAGATGCAACAATTGAAACATCCAAACCATTCAATACATAAAACTAGAGTTAATTATCCACAAACAAGTATCAATACACCAAATCCATCAAACCCTAAAGAGAACAACTCCATGGATATGGAGTAATTCATCATAACAATGTTTAAGTTAAAGGAAAACATAAAATGATCCAAAACCTTGGCTTGAGTGAGATTGAATGATGAAATCCTTGAGATTTTTCTTCTCCACATCCTCCTTGGATTACTTAGCTCTAAGATGTGTTAGAAGTCCATAAAATAATGTTTTTACATGTATTTATACTAAGTAGGGTCGGGCCCAGACGAAAACACCAGCGCAAAATAGGAAACAATCTCTAAACGATTTGCATAAGCGCGCCGCATGGGGCGACGCGCCATGTGGGTCATTAGTGGGGAAGTTCAGGAGTTTATTTCTAATAGACAACAGAGAATAGGCTTGCTGCGGCGCCCCGCGCAGAGCCTCACGCGTCGCAGCTGTGGGACTTTCTCTGAGTACGGATTCTCTTACCTTTTAGCTATCCCGACGTGGTTATCAACCCCTGTATGCGATCCTGACTTATTCCCTTGAACTTTTACTCATACTTCAAAGCTCCAAATCATCCAAATTTATTCTACAACATTTGCATAGCTCAAAAACAGTCCTACAAAGCATGAAACACACAATTAGTTCAAAACACTAGCAATTAACGGCCAAACTCAATTAAACTGCAGTAAATTATAATGTAATAAGCGACCAAAACATGAGATTATAGCCTACCATCAAGCAATCAAACTACGCTTTTTAAAGACACGACCTTTTTAAACAACTCTCCTAACTCATCACACCAAGAATATTTAAAACAGATTAAGCACAATACCGTAACATCCTCATGTCAAGATTTGACTCAAAAGCACCACATATATTTCACAGCCCGCTCACTTACTCTAACATAGAGGTCCACGAAATCACCTTTCCTTCGTGAATGAAGTGCCCTCACACAACAATAGTGTCTAGTTCCACACACAATAAAATTAAGAACAATTCTAAACTCAATATAGAAAGACTTCACTCACTCCGAGAAACAACATTTATATGCCATAGAAGACGTACCATGGGCTTGCACGTAGTGTACTACTCTACTAATTGAGCTCATTCAGTCAAGGATCAAGTAGGACATTATTTTGTTCTAGTGTAGGCTGCGGGATCGGTAGGATACATTTGGATATAAGAGTGACTACACTTCCCTAATCACTTTAATACATACAGTTAACCGTGCAAAACCCCACACTTATGTCAACCATAGATCCATCTTCACATCAATATACATCAACTCCCAACTTCATTAAGCACAAATAAATCAAAAATTACCACTATCAATGAATATTTTTAACAACAATAGAACTACTTTACTTTTTTCCTTTTCTTTTTCAATTCAAGTAGTTCTTACTTTTTCAAAACAATGCACCTTTCTCCTTATTTAAATAGTTCCACTCAAAAGCCAAACCACCACCCCACACTTTAACTTTTACAAAGTTCATACAATATTCAAGTGCTCACGAGAGGTAAAAGGTTTAAATTGATGGTAAATTCAAACAAATGAGTAAGACTTGTAATGTGGTTGCAAACGAAACAAGATTATAAGCTCAATGGGGTTGACTAAGATACATACAAATTAGGTGGGTAAAAGCATATAATTGGCTCAACAAAGAAATGCCTATATCACTTCAAAGACTGAATAAGACTACAATTTCACTTTGCAAACACATGAGAAAAGTTCTAAACATCAAATGCAATTCACACATAACACAAAATCTCACACACACAAGGCATATAACTCACTCAAAATTGGACTATCAAGACACTATAGTCAAAGCAGTTAAGCTAAGTTAAGATCATACAATTAAAGGTACTTATACAAGAGTAAATAACTGAGCCTAAGCATCACAACTAAAGCACTTACTGTTCTCAAGGTATAATAAAGTCAAGAGATATTTACTTCATTTCACATCACAGCACAAGATTTCCTACTCCTAGAAATAAATAAAACTAACTGCACCCGTGTCACACCCCAAACCTGGGGAGGTGTGGCTGGCACCCGGTGCCGTGCTGGCCCGAGCGAACCATTCTGTAACTCATGATCATTTGACCAAAACTAGAACATACATAGGTCAAGTTGGCTGAACTCATTCCTTTTATAACTATCATGGGCCAACATGGCCACAACTCATAATGTACAAGCGTAAGTGGGAAAACACTGTATCACTGAACCATTTTTCTTAAAACATGAATACATATGGGCCGTAAAGGCCTCTAACATACTATACAAAATGAACCTATGTCTACAAAGCCTCTAAGATTATTTGACATCAAATGGGACAGGGTACCGGCCTACCCATAAGTCTGTAGCAACATTTTGACACGATGATTCATAGACTCAGATGCACTCTGAATGAGGTGGAGTCTTACCGATCCTTCGCTGAATGCCAATCTCGTCTACTATGAGGGCTCGTCAAAATTGATTATTTATACCTGCATGCATGAATGCAGTGTCCCAACAAAAGGATGTCAGTACGAATAATGTACTGAGTATGTAAGGCAGAACTGAAACATAACAGTAAGTCAACATTAATTAAAGACATATAAGAACCAACCTGAATCTCTGAAATGCCTCCGTATATGCATACTTATTATACTTACATATATACAATGCTTCTCTTTGAGACTATTATCCATATTGTATGATGTATGACTGCCCAACTGATCAGTGGTAATTGCCCGACCCGCCGTAGCACGGTAGTAAATGCATGACTGCCCGACTGGCCGTAGCTCGGTGGTAAATGTATAACTGCCCAACCGGCTATAGCTAGGTGGTAAATGCATGACTTCCCGACTGACCGTAGCTCGGTGGTAAATGTGTAACTACCCAACCGGTGGTAAAAAATGACACATAACTGTCCAATCGATGGTAACTGTCAGACCGGCCGTTGCACGGTGCTAAATGCATGAAGATGCATGTACATATATCACTATATTATAAACATTAACATCTTTATCGTACGCCTCAATATAGTCTTAGCAACATACTTAAACATACTTGAATAGAACATTATAGGAATGAATAACACAGAGCTTCTTAACTACTAAGAGTAGAACAACTTATGGAATAGCATTACGTTTACGTATCGTTACTTGGATCATGCCAAAATAAATAAAGATTAGCCTAAACATACCTGGAGTAGGGAAAAATCTGTATGATAGTCTTGCTCAAATTCTTGTTGAAGTAGAAATGTCAAGTTACTAAGTTGCCAATAGTAGGACAAGAATGGCATAGGCTCTGTCCTAGCTCTAGTGCACATGTGATTATTTTCTGTTGAGCTAACTTCTTAAATCTTGCAAAGATGGCATTTTCAAGAATTCAAGATTAGATATAAGTAGTAATTGCACATTTTCCACCTTACGGCTTACACCTCTCAACTTATTATTGACCGCTAACATTTCATGATGCCTAATCCTGAAAAGTTGGTGACACATCATCTATAACGCATGGATGACCAAGCATTACCAACGATAGTAACTGACCAAGCACTATACAGTTGCTCAGAAGAGAAACAAAGCCATCTAAAAAGAGTTAAACACTCTTATAGGCGGAGTCAATGAAATAAGGACACTTTATGACACCATTTGCAAAGACAAGAAGCCTGTCGATCAGCTCTTCGTTTAACAAAATGAAACAATAGAAGAGTGCAAAAAGGAGTTCTAATGGTGAAATTTAATTAAATCTACACTTTGATAAACTTTTCTCTTTCATGTGTATTAGAATTGACATGTCTTGTACTTAGTAGATTAGGTTGCCACCTATTTAAAATTGATCAAGAATCATTTGGTTAAAGAGTGGCTTGCTGCCACGTTGGTATTTTCCATCTTTATCCAAATAATTCATTAGTTAAGTGGGTAATATCCCATTACCCAATAATTAACCAATTACCCACATAATTAAGAATTGTCTCAAATTACTTAGAATTCTATTCATTTTTAATATACTTATATAACTTACTATCATGGTCATGTGGTACCATATAAAATCAATACATACACTATTATTTCATTAAATTATCCATGTAAAAATTCATATATTTTCTCAACTTCTAATTTTCCTAATCTCATATAAAGAGTACAAATTTTCGTACGCTTAATTCTTAAAATGGTAAAAAGATAACCTTCTTTTCTTGTGAGAAGATAATTTCTATCTTTTACAATAAAGAAAATCTCATAAACTTCCTCATATCATGTGTATAAGTTAAAATATATTCGAAAGTAGTAATATTAATAACTATATAAAATCATATTTTTAAAACTTTTTACAAAAATGTTCCACTCAATATAAATACCATATCAACATATATATAACGATATCAAGGTTGTTAAACTTACGGGGTCTTATGGTCACAAATCCTCTGTAGAAAAGTATGGGTTGTATCAACCCGGTTCAAATAAAACCCTTGGAAAAGAACCGCGTCACGAAGAAACCCAAAGGGGGGCTTGTTTTACTGCCTAACAAAAGAATTTTCTTTTTCTCTTTCCTTCGACTTTAATCGGTCAAGAAACCTATCTATGATATCCATCGTCGGGAAAATCTATACTTTTTCTATCTATAACTCCTCCAACTAACAAAAAGATAACTAATATACATACATACAAATATTCCCCACCCCACACTTTAAGTTGTGATGTCCTCATGGCACACAATTAAAAAGCATAAGGTATAGAAAACTTACCTAAACATCTAGTCGGGGTATGAGTCAAAGTCGGGCTCCATTCCTCATGCCCAAACTAATGCACATATCCATGCAAACAACTTCTTCTCGGCCTTCTTTGGGTACACCCCACACTTATCTTTCTCGCTCACCGCAGCCTTCTCTTTCGAGCCCTTTACTTTCCACTCAACACTCGCCACTACTTTGTCCTTTTGTGCCCCCTTTGCTACATCCATCTTAAAAGTCACAGTCTCCTCACCCACTCTAAGCATGAGTTTTCACTCGTGTATATCTAATATAGCTCTAGCTGTCACTAAGAATGGTCTTTCAAGGATGAGGGGGACCTCCTTGTTTCCTCCATATTTCCCACTATAAAATCTACACAAAATACAAATATATCCACCCAAACTAACACATCTTCCACTATCCCCTCAGGTATTATAGTCATCTGGTCTGCCTACTGTAAAGATATGGGTGTAGACCTTATGTCTCCAATGTTCTTCACCAGTTTCCTGTAGATAGATAGAGGCATTAAATTATTTGAGGCACCAGAATCACTTAAGGATTTATCAAAATTAATATTTCCTAAAGAGTAAGGTATATTAAAACTCCCTAGATATCCACACTTTTATGGGAGTTTATTTTGTAATATCGCGCTGCCATGCTCTGTGAGCTTGACCACTGAGGTCGCCTCTATTTTCCACTTCTTCAGAATGATCTCTTTCAAGAATTTGGCATAAGCAGGCATCCGTGAGAACATTTCTGTGAATGGTAAGTTCGCATGAACCTGTTTCAGAACAACCAGAAATCACCCAAACTGCTTTTCTAGCTTTTCTCTACTTTTATTTTGAGGGAAAGGCATAGCAGACATATGCTTGCTCTCCTCAGGGTCCTCCCTTCTCGAGATTTCTTCCTTCTTGTTCTTCTCTCCTTTCATATGGCCTTTCTTCTTCTTATCAACATCACTCTTCAGCTTCTCCCCAATTTCTTTTTCAAGTCTCACATGGAATCAAGGCCTTTTGGATTTCTTTCTGTATCAAGAGAGTTCATGGAATCCTCTCAAAAAATAGAGTAGCTAGTTGCCCAAACCTGTCTTTCCAGGTTCTGAAAACCCGTGCCCAGTTCTTTGATTTCTCCGCCATGTTCCTATATAACTGAGCTATCAGTTTCATGCCTCTCATCTATCTTGATAATAAAAGCCTTAATTAGATCTTCCATACTGGACTGATTAGATTGTGGAGGCTGATATTGTTGTCTCTACTGATTTTGGAAGATGAGCTCCTTGTACCTGGGGTCTAGAGTATTTCTGTTGCCATGCATTTGCAGTACCCCCAGGTGAACACCATGAAAAACCGAGGTGCCTCTGACCCATTGCATTAAAATCATAATTTCCCACAGCATTCACTTCCTGAGCAGAGACTTGACACTCATGAGTAGGGTGTCCTCTTCCCCATATATCACAAGCCGTGTGAGGCTCATTTCGTATCTCGGCTAAGGTCAGCGTTCGTATCTCTTTTGCCATAGCATCAAGTTGTACCTACACAAATGTAGTAGCATCCACTTGGTGAACACCAATTGATTTTCTTCTTCCAGCACTCTCAGAGGGCCACTGATTGGAATCTTCAAATAACTCATCATGAATTGTAAGTTCTCCTCTAGAGTCTCCTTCATCAAAGGGCCTCCAATTACATTACTCAATGTTCTATGCGAGGCCAGTGTCAATCCTTCCCAAATACCCTAGAGTTGCATCCAAAGATCAATTCCGCTATGTTGCCAATTTCTAACTATCTCCTTAAACCTCTCACATGCTTCAAAAACTATTTCAATCTCTTTCTAGCAGAAGTTATGTATTTCCCTTCTAATCTTGCCCATCTTAGCTGAGAAGAAATATTTATCAAGTAATATTCTTGTCATCTCCTCCCAGGTTCTAATCGATCCATTGGGCAAGCTTCAAAGCCACTCTTTCACATCATCTTTAAGTAAAAAGGGGAATGCCCTTAAGTACACTACATCTTGTGACACCCCATTGAATTGAAAGGTGTTCATAATCTCCTCGAAGTCCATTAGATGTGTGTTTGGATTTTCGTTCATCTTTCCTATGAAGACACAACAATTCGGAATGGTTTGAAGTGACCCTTGCTTTCACAAAACAATGTTTGCTGCAATTGGAGGTGGTCTAACGCTTGATAATCCTTGATTGTACACCGATCTAGCATAATATCCAATTGGTCTCCAAGGCATGGGATCAATATTTCTAAACTGGTCGGTAGCCAAGGGTTGATGTTGATTAATTTTGTGAGTGCTCTCTTCTTGATAGAAATTCTTTGCACCTCTAATAGTTGTTTCCTCAGACTCCCGTGCAGCTTTTTCTCATTGTTGGATTGCCTCTCTTGCAACCAAATCTACATTATCATCACCATTTTCGGCCATAGTTTCTTGGGTTGAGGGTTGCCCAACCTTTTGTAACTTATCGGTGAGATCTCTTTCCTTCCCCAGTTCTCGCAGTGTTGTTTATAACTCTAGCTCGTATGGTAGCACTTATTTCGTAAAAGCTCGAGTCATGCACCAATCTTAATCTATACCCTGCGCACGGCCAATGAACACCAACCGTAAAAAGGGAAAAATAAAAATAAAAGAAAGAATTCCTGAATTAGCACTACAAACTATTTCAAACAGTATTGATTGCCAATCCCCGGCAACAACGCAAAAATTTGACAAGCACAAAACACACACTTAAATTATGCTCGCTAATAAAAGATAGTATAGTATAATATCGTATCCACAAGGATTGGATTTAAACAGTATTCTCGTAGTTTATAGCTTGATTGCTATCCAGGAGAATCAACAGTTGAGATTTATAGAATTAATAACTAAAATTAACTAATTATCTAAAGCTATTGACTAGTGACTATCGAGACAAGGGATAAGCAACTAAGGTTATCAGTGGGAGAAGATAGGGTTTAGACAGGATAGGTGCAAGATAGTTGTTCAGGATCTAACTCTAGCTAATTCACATCTAATGTTCAAGTGAGTCTCTCCAATTCACTCAATTATTAGTTCCAACGTTCAGCAAAAACTCCTCTCTCGATCAGGTCTTAACCGCACGAGATGAACCAATTTAAGCACGTGAAGATATACAAGAATGCGTAATGGATTGGTCTTTAGGAAAACCTTTTTCGGTTATTCTCCTAACTAA
>AWOL01S0056911.1:40066-95574 GCA_000715115.1 Nicotiana otophora
ATGCAACAATTAAATCTTTCAAATGATTCAATGCAAAAAACTAGAGTTATAATCCACAAACAATCGTCAATACACCAAATCCATCAAACCCTAGATGGAACTAATCCATATACATGGAGAAATTCATCACAAATATAATTAAAAGATAAAACATAAATTCAATCCAAACTCGGGTCTTGAGTGAGGAAGGAATGATGAAATCCTTGTGCTTGTGTTCTTCCAACTCCTCCTTAGCGTCCGTAGGTCCAAGGTATGTTAAAAGTCAAGAAAATAATATTTTTGCATGTATTTATACCAAGTAGGGTCGGGGCCAAACGAAATCAACCTTTCCTAGCCGAAATAGGAAAATAAATCTGTAAATATTGCACAGGTGCGCCGCATGGGCCGACGTGCCATGCGTGGCATTTGTGGGACTTATCAGGGAGCATGTAATTTTCATCATGCTACCAATACACAATGCTACAGTGCATCACACGCCGTCCCACACACCGCAGCAGTGCAAATTCCTCAGAGTGTTGTTTATTGCTTGGTTTTTGATGTCCATACGCGTTCCTCGACCCTCGAACACGATCCCCACTTAATTCCTTGGGCTTTTACTCATACTTGAAAGCTCCAAATATCCCGAATTAGCTCCACAAAATCTACATAACTCATAATCACTCCTACAAGCCATAAAATACACAATAAGTTCAAAACACTACCAATTTAAGCTCAACACAAGTAAAGTGCAGTGAATTAGTGTGCAATAAGCGACTAAAAGACGTAATTATAGCCTACCATCAACATCCCCTACTTAAAACATTGCTCGTCCTTGAGCAATCAAATTACACTTTATAAAGACACGACATTCTTAAACAACTCTCCTAACTTATCACACCATGAATATTTAAAACAGATTAAGCACAATACCGTAACATCCTCACCTCAATGTTTGACTCAAAAGAACCACATATTTTCCACAACCCGCTCACTTACTTTAACACATAGGTCAGCGACATTACCTTTTATTCATGAATCAAGTGCCCTCACACAACAATAAAGAGTAGTTCCACGCACAAAACAATTAATAACAATAAAGAACTCAAGATAGAAACAATTCACTCTCTCTCAGAAACAACATTCATATGCCACAAAATACATACCATAGGCTTGCCCGTAGTATACTACTCTACTAATTGAGGTCATTCAGTCAAGGATCAAGTATGACTTTATTTGGTTGTAATATAGGTTGTCGGATGGGTAGGATACATTTGGATATAAGAGTGACTACACCTCCCTACGCACTTTAATACTATTCAAAACCCCACACTTATATCAAACCATAACTCCACTTTCACATCAATATACATCAACTCCCAACTTAAAAATTACCACTATCAAGGAATATTTTTAACAACAATACAACTACTTTTCGTTTTTCATTTTCTTTTTCAATTCAAGGGGCTCTTACTATTTCAAAGTAATGCACCTTTCTATTTATTTCAATAGTTCAACTCAAAAGCCAAACCACCACCCCACACTTGAACTTTTACAAAGTCCATAAAAATTTCAAGTGCTCACGAGAGGTAAAAGTTTCAAATAGATGGTCAATTCAAACAAATGAGTAAGGCTTGTAATGTGGTTGCCAAGAAACAAGATTATAGGCTAAAAGGGGTTAACTAAGATACATAACACTTAGGTAGGTAAAATAATATAACTGGCTTAACAAAGAAACGCCTATATCACTTCCAAGACTGAATAAAACTACCATTTAACTTTGCAAACACCTGGGGCAAGGTATAGACATCAACTGCAATGCACATAATAACACAAAATCTCACACACACATTACACATAACTCACTCAAGATCAGACTATCAAGACATTTTAGTCAAAGTAGTTAAGCTAAGTTAAGATCATACAATTCAAGGTACTTATACCAGAGTCAAAAACTGAGCCTAGGCGTCACAACTAAATCACTTACTATTCTCAATGTATAATAAAGTCAAGAGATATTGCCTTCATTTCAAATCACAGCACAAGATTTTCTACTCCTAGAAAAAAATAAAACTAGCTACACTCGGTTTAAATAGAACCCTTGGAAAAGAACCACGGCACAAAGAAAAACCAAGGGGGACTTGTACACTACCTAACAAAAGAAATTCTTTTTTTCTTTTTCCTTCGACTTTAATCCCTCAAGAAACATGTGGATGATATCCATCGTCGGGAAAAATCGAAAACTTAAAAAACAAAATTCTAAACTTTTTCTATCTCTAAATCATACAACTAACAAAACAAAAACTAATATACATACACACAAATATCCCTCACCCCACACTTTAAGTTTTGATGTACTCATGGGACACAATTACAAAGCATAAGGTAAAAGGAAACTTTCTTGAACATCCAGCTGGGATTTGAGTTGAACCAATGCACACATCCATGCGGACAGCTTCTTCTCGGCCTTCTTGAGTACACCCCACACTTATAGTTCTCACTCACTGCAGCCTTCTATTTTGATCCCTTTACTTTCCACTCGACACTGGTTTGTCCTTTTGTGCCCCCCTTGCTATATCTGTCTTAAAAGTCACAGTCTCCTCGCCCACTCTAAGCATGGGTTTTCTCTTATTTATATCTAATATAGATCTACCCATCACTAAGAATGGTCTTTCTAGGATGAGGGAGACCTTCTTGTTTTCCTCCATATTTACCACTATAAAATCCACAGGAAATATGAATGTATCCACCCGAACTAACACATCTTCCACTATCCCCTCGGGTATTATAGTCATTTGGTCTGCAAGCTGCAAAGATATGGGTGCATACCTTATCTCTCCAATCTTCTTCTCCAATTTCCTGTAGATAGATAGATGCATTAAATTAATTGAGGCACCAGAATCAAAGAAGAATTTATCAAAATGAATAGTACCCATCATTGGGTACATTCGAGTTGTCTCCTATTGGTGCATGAATTGCACGATATGTAGCTCGAGGTTGTGCTAGTGTGACGTATCAGTAAAGCAACTTGTATAAGATGAGATGAGATTATTAGACCTTAAATTTGCACTATCAAACTTGGATAAGATATGTTTGGGAGAATAATATCAAAATTCAGTTTATAATTTTGCAATGGTTCTTATCGGATGAGGAAACTCCTCAACTTGTTGATTTGATGAGTGTTTATGACTTTCTGCAAGTTTCTTTAATTATTAACAGTGTACAAAGGTTTAGAACAAGGTTTTATTTGATATGCGATATATCGTCGGCACTGGGTTTTGTTATTGAATAGCTATTATAGTCGATATTTATTGCTACGAGTATTTGAGTTATGTGGTATATCATGTAATTATATCATGGGTTATGGTAATGGTTATGGTTTGGTATAACTGATTTAGGTTTATATCATGTATACATGCGGGAATCGGGTCTCATGCTAAATTCGAATGTTTAAAATTTGGTTCAAAGGTTATGGACTAAGGTCTAAGTAAGTATTTTCAGTTAGGTTGTGTTGATCGGATTATGTGGATTGAGGTGACGTGGTATCACCCATGGGTACGTGCATGGTGAGTTTACAGTGACATGATGGCTTTTTTATGACTCTTGGCACGTTCGAGGACGAATGTATGTTTAAGTAAGATTGTATTATTAATTTGCATTCTCTTTGGTTGTTTAAGGTCTTGAGTAGCTTCACATGATGAACTATGACTGGCATGTATTGTCGGTTTTTCTTTTTGAGTGGTTCGTGATTAATTTGGAAGAATGATTCTCAATTTGGAAGCTTTAAGTTGGAAGAGTTAACCGAGTTTGACTTTTGTTTATCTGACCCTGGATCGGGGTTTTGATTGTTCCATTAGGTTCGGATGGTGATTTTTGGCATGGGCATATGTCAGTATTTGCATTTGTATACTAATAGAAGGTTCCGACTCTATTTGGCAAAAGTTGGTAATTTGAAGGTGTGAAAAGTTCATAGGTTTGACCGGGAGTTGACTTCAATGTTATCGGGTTCAGATTGTTGTTCTGGGAGTTGAAATAGATTAGTTATGTCATTTGGAACTTGTGTGCAAAATCTGAGGTCATTCTGAGTTGATTTGATGAAGTTCGGCACGAGCTTTAGAAGTTGAAAGTTCAAAAGTTCATTAAGTTTGATTTGAGGTACGATTCATGGTTTAGGTGTTATTATGTGTGCTTTGGGGCCTCTAGTTGGTTCGTGTTATGTTTCCAGATGGGGTCCCGAGAGGCTCGGGTAAGTTTTGGCGTGGTTTCAGATCATTTTGTCTCTTGTTGCATTGCTAAAGAAATTTTTGGTGCTTGTGTTTCTGCATCTACGGATGTTTGGTCACAGATGCAAATCGGTAGATGCAGACATTTTATCATAGAGGCGAATATGGACTGGAAGGCGAGAAGGGCGTACGTGCGGCGACCTAGGTGTATCTGCGTGTACACTGGAGTGGTCCCCTAAGCGCAGAAGCACCTTTGTTATCGCATAACTGACATGTGTTGTAGGGGCAGGGTTGAGGCCGTATATGCATGTCCGCATAACAGAGTCTTTAGTCGCAGATGCGACTTCGCTTGCAGGTTATATTTCATCTGAGGGTCTTTCATTTTATCACATTTGGAGAGTTGGAGCTTGGTTTTGGGTGCTGTTTGAGAGGATTATCACCACTTGGATTGGGATAAATATTTTTAACGTGGTTTTGATTATATTACAAGATTCTATCTTTGATTTTGGCATTTGATCGATGATTCTGAAAGAGAAATTGTTTTTTTCTAAACTTCCTAAAGTGAATTATTTGGTTTCGAACATCAATCCAGAGTCGGATTTGAGTGAAAGTAGTATGGTTGGACTCGTACTCGAATGGGTTGCTGAAATTTGTATGCTTTACTAGGTTTTAAATATGGGCCCAGGATGACTTTTTGGTTGACTTTGAATAATTCATTAATGATTCAGCCTTTTTCAATTAGGTTTGTTTCATATTGTGTCAATTGATGTTCTTGAGTTCCTTTTGACTAGTTTCGAGCCATTTGGATGTTGATTTGGGCGGGATGGCATTTATGGAGTATTATTCGGCATGCTCGGTATTTGAGTTTGCTTGTTAGAGGTAAGTAACATATATAAACTTGGATTTGAGGATAAATATCACTGAGAACTACGATATTCGAGATGGGTTGAAGGTGACACATGTTCTAGGTGACGGGCGCGTGTGCGTGCTCCCAGGTATTTATGATCTAGTTAGTTCTTAGGCTAATATGTGCCTTGTATTTCTATCATACTTCTTTGATATCATGTTTTCTCCATTTATATGACTATGTGAGATATTATTTATGATAGAAATCATGTCTAGGCTCCCTGCTTAACTGTTTGAGACATGATAGGTCTATTTTCGCCATGTTGATCTAGTTTCCTTGAGACGTATTCACTGTACATTAATGGTAGTTACATCCACATGTTATATATTTTTCTCTATGCACTGTAGTTATTCTATCTCACATGTTATTGGTGTCCTTGCACGTGACACAAGTGTGAGCTATATTTGAGGCATATTGTGATATTTCGTGTTATATAATTGAATCATATTTCTATGAGAATGTTAACATATAGATACTTGAGCGGATTGGAAATTGTGTGCAAACTTTGAGGTTATTACGAGTAGATTTGATGTGGTTCGGCACAAGTTTTGGAAGTTGAAAATTTAAAAGTTCATTGAGTTTGATTTAAGGTATGATTCATGGTTTTGATGTTATTATGTGTGATTTGGGGACTCGAGTAGGTCCGTGTTATATTTCGGGACTTGTTGGCATGTTTCATTCGGGTCTATAGAGTCTCGCATTAGTTTCGGGGTGGTTTAAGATCATTTTGTCTCATGTTGCATTGCTGAAGAAATTTCTGGTGCTGGTGTTTCAACACCAATGCAAGGTTTGGCACAGATGCGAGTTAGTAGATGCAGACATATTATTGCAGAAGCAAATATGGACTGGAGGGCGAGAAGGCCGCAGATGCAGGGACCTAGGCGCATTTGCGTGTACACAAGAACGCAAAAGCACGATCAGAGAAGCGGATTTGTTGTCGCAAAAGTGACATGTGCTGAATTGGAGCATTGTCAAAGGAGCGGGGTTGAGGTCGTATATGCGCATCTGCAGAAGTGAGTCTTCAGTCACAGATGCGACTTACCTAGAAGGTTATATTTAGTTTGAGGGTTATTCATTTTATCAAATATGGAGATTTGGAGCTCCGTTTTGGGCGACTGTGGAGAGAATTTTCACCACATCGATAGGAGTAAGTATTTATGATGTGGTTTTGATTATATTACATGATTCTATCTTGGATTTTGGCATTTGATCGATGATTCTGAAAGAGAAATTGTTTTTTTTCTAAACTTCCTAAAGTGAATTATTTGGTTTCGAACATCAATTTAGAGTCGAATTTGAGTGAGAGTAGTATGGTTGGACTCGTACTCGAATGGGTTGTTGAAATGTGAATGCTTTACCGGATTCGGAATATGGGCCCAAGATGACTTTTTGGTTGACTTTGAATAATTCATTAATGATTCAACCTTTTTCTTTTAGGTTTGTTTCATATTGTGTCAATTGATGTTCTTGAGTTCCTTTTGGTTAGTTTCGAGCCATTTGGATGTTGATTTGGGCGGGATGGCATTTATGGAGTATTATTCAGCTTGCTCGGTATTTGATTTTGCTTGTTAGAGGTAAGTAACATATTTAAACTTGGATTTGAGGATAAATATCACTGAGAACTACGATATTCGAAATGGGTTGAAGGTGACACATGTTCTAGGTGACGGGCGCGTGTGCGTGCTCCCAGGTATTCATGATCTAGTTAGTTCTTAGGCTAATATGTGCCTTGTATTTCTATCATACTTCTTTGATATCATGTTTTCTCCATTTATATGACTATGTGAGATATTATTTATGATAGAAATCATGTCTAGGCTCACTGCTTAACTGTTTGAGACATGATAGGTCTATTTTCGCGATGTTGATCTAGTTTCCTTGAGACGTAGTCATACTGTACATTAATGATAGTTACATCCTCATGTTATATATTTTTCTCTATGCACTTTAGTTATTCTATCTCACATGTTATTGGTGTCCTTGCACGTGACACAAGTTTAAGCTATATTTGAGGCATATTGTGATATTTCGTGTTATATAATTGAATCATATTTTTGTGAGAATGTTAACATATAGAGACTTGAGCGGATTTTAAATTGTGTGCAAAATTTGATGTTATTACGAGTAGATTTGGTGTGGTTCGGCACGAGTTTTGGAAGTTAAAAGTTTAAAAGTTCATTGAGTTTGATTTAAGGTACGATTCATGGCCCGAGGAGCGTGACCGGCGCTCAACCGAATGAACCCGACTGAGCAAGCCTCTTGAATTGCATTCTACCCAAACTCATCCACAATTGAGATAATAAATATTTTCATTAATTAGACCAAAAGTGTGTTCATGTCTACAATACCAATTCATTCCTAATAGTTTCATCATTTTTAAAGTCTCAAATGGACAAATAATACAACCATAATATTACATAGTTTGTCTTTTCCAGCAGCAATACACAACCCACACTATGTCTACGGAGCCTCTATAGATAAAGAAGAGTACAATGATAATGCCAGCAACAAGGGCCCGGCTATACCTCAAACAGCATACATAATGAACAAAATATACATGACCCCGGGATGAAGTGGGGCTGGCCAAGTCATTTGGGAAGGAGGTGTACTGCTATCACTGATCAATATCTCCTGCTGTGGAACCACATGTATCCATTTAAGGATACAGCACCCCCGGTAAAAGGGATGTTAGTACCGTGAATAGCACTAGTATATATAACTAAACACCCTCTCAATAGAATGACAAATAATACAAACAAGGTTATCATAGTATCAATGAAAGCCTTAATCAACATCAAACCTCAATTTAAAATCAAGACAATGTTCAAATTAATTTCCATATCTCACATTGCGAGATTTTTAGTATCGATATACCATTGTCCACAATACCATTTGTCACAATACCAGTACCACCGTATTCTCAATACGGAGTCTGATCACGACCCGATCGGCTAGGCTATCTCATTAGAGACATCAATCACAATTACTCTCAATATCAATACCACCGTCTTTAACACGGAGTCCGATCACGACCCGATCGGCTAGGCTATCCATTAGGGACATCGACCACAATCACAATTTAAATTACAATTTCCAGCACAATCACCACCATGTGTGCGGCATGGTATCCGATCACGACCCGACCGGCTAGGCTGTCTTATTCGAGACATCAACCTTTTTATATCAATCATTGCATTTCATATTACTTTTACATCTTTTCATATTATTGGCACTAATGGCCATTAGTATAATATCATTCTTGGCACGTTGGCCATATTTAGTATTTCGTGCTCACCGTTTCACTTTCTAACATCAACACCAACAACAATTCAAATCAAGGCATGTAGTACACATGCAAGCAACTAAGAGTCTAAGGAACAAAGAGATATTTCACAAAATGTGGCATAATAGCCTTCGTTTGAATTTAACTTGAAGTTGAATATTTCTAATGCACATCCCATATTTTTAACACATCATCAATTGGTAACATAACATAAATAAAGCATTTGGAATACTTGTTGAACTTATATCTTTCAACCCAATCTTACCCGGAACAGCTAATTTTATAATGATCCACTCGGGACTTACATAATTGACATGAATATCGTGGGATCCAATTATAAGAGAAGAGTTTCGCCAACATACCTCAATTGAGTTTCCTTAAACTCTAAAATGTTCTAGAATTCTTAGCAACTTCAATCTATTGTAGAAATATAACAAATTGAATAAATATTAGGAAGATGATCATGGTTCTAGCTCATTTGAGCATTTCATCAAGCACTAAGTGTGCATTAAGGTTCCAAGGTATTTTTATGGAGAATTCCATCATCCCACAACCCAATATTTACCATTTTTAGCTCAAAAATCTTCCGACACCCTTTTAGAACACATGCATGTAAATAAACAACCCTCCCACCCAGACATTATCTTGCTAATTATCTATTTCTATGTAAAATTCGAAAGTTAGGGTTAGGGTATAGAATCTTACCTCTAGGATGAAGACCTAGTGAGTTTCCCTTCTTAATCTTCATAAACTGGGGCAAGAATGGAAGAATAATTATTGAAAAACACCGTCTCACTCTAGGTCACTCTCTCTCACTCTAAAATATCAGATTATAACTCAAAAATGGCCCAAATAGTGTATTTAACGAGATAGGGTCGGGTTTTAAAAACCCAAAAATCGAGCTCCGGAGCAGTTCTGCGATCGCATATGTGACCGCATAATGGATATGCAGACCGCATAATGGTCGCGTACTTGCTGACAAAACTGATAAAAAATATGTCGGTGTATGCGGTCACTATGCGGTAGGATAGTCGACCGCATAACTGCTGCCAGATTTGGCCCTCTCCTGCTTACTTCAGCGGCCATTATGCGGCCCGCGGAGTGATTTTGCGGTCGCATAATGGACCGCAGAATTACATGTTTTTGACAAAAAATTTTCTTTTCTTTCCCGTGCATTTCTATAATCCTCAACACGTGAAACCATATCAACGCCACGAAATATTATTTTCTTTTGCAAAAGTTTACGGGGCCCTTACATTCTCCCCCACTTAGGATCATTCGTCCTTGAATGAATGTCAAAACCTGTTATTAGCATATTGTGCAACTCAGTTTTCATACCACACACCAGCAACCCCAAATTTGACTAACTCCCTAAATTTCCAAAACTTTCGCCAGAGTTTCCCTTGTAACTAGGCCTATCCACCTGCCAGAGGGCCCCAGTAACATATCCTAACAGCATATACGTAATCCAACGGCGTAACATAATACAAAATAACACCAACTGTGGTCTCACAAGCAATATATTTCTAGAAAGGAACTCCCTTAATGCCAAATGTACAAATGATACAAAATTCATAGAGAGTAGGCCTTACAATGTTTCCTAGATCACAACTTTATAAATACATGGTCATTCAAACAAATAAGGATACTTTTTCTTCATTTCTTCCTCGGCCTCCCAATTAGCCTCTTGAATGTGTTGGTTTCGCATAACACTTTTATGGATGCAATTTCTTTGTTTCTCAACTTTCGGACTTGCCGATCAATAATAGAAACCAGAATCTCTTCATAAGTCAATTCTTCATTAACCTCAATAGTCTCAACCAGAACAATGACTGTCGGGTCTCCAACTACTTTCTTTAACATAGACACATGAAACACCGGGTGTACTAAGACATCTCAGGTGGTAGTTCAACCTTGTACGCCACTTCACCGATCCTTTGAATGATTTTGTACGGTCTGACATACCTCGGACTCAATTTTCCTTTCTTACCAAATCGCATTACCCCTTTCATGTGGGAAACTTTCAAGAATACCCAATCATCTTCTTTGAACTCCAAATCCTTATGACGAACATCCGAATAGGATTTCTGACGACTCTGAGCAGTCTTCAACTGCTCCTTAATGATTTTATCTTTTTCCATGGCACGATGCACGAGATCTGGCCCTATCAAATCTGCTTCCCCAATTTTGAACCACCAAATGGGAGATCTACATCTCCTATCATATAAAGCCTTGAACGCTTCCATTTGAATGCTAGCATGATAGCTATTGTTATATGCAAATTCTATGAGTGGTAAATGATCATCCCAAATATCTTTTAAATCTAGAACACAAGCATGCAACATATCCTCAAGCATCTAAATAGTCCGCTCTACCTGCCCGTCAGTCTGTAGTGAAAGTCTATACTAACATTCTCCTGAGTACCCAAACCTTGCTAAAATTTCTTCCAAAATTTAGTAGTGAATTGTGCTCCCCGATCAAAAATGATGGAAACTGGGATGCCATGCAACCTGACTGTTTCTTTGATATACAACTGAGCATACTTCTCTGTTGTGTAGGTAGACTTAACCGGAAGAAGAGTCCTGACTTCATGAGTCGATCCACAATCACCCAAATTGAGTCAAACCTGTGCGGAGTGCGCGGTAATCCTACCACAAAGTCTATATTAATAATTTCCCACTTTCACATTGTAATTTTTATGTTTTGTGCCAACCCACCGGGCCTTTAGTGTTTGGCCTTCACTTGCTGACAATTTGTACAGTTCGCCACAAATTCCGCTACATTCCTCTTCATATCATTCCACCAATAGACTTCCTTAAGATTATGATACATTTTCGTAGAACCTGGGTGCACGGAATACCTAGATGTGTGAACTTCAATCGTAATTCTTTCATGGAGACCATCCACATTTGGAACACATAGTCGCCCTTGGTACCTTATTGTACCATCATCCATGCTAAGAGAAAAGGCCATCGTCTTATGTTTATGAATTCCCTCTTTCAATTGCACCAACAATGGATTGTTGTATTGCTTCACTTTGACTTCCACAACAAGCGATGATTCAGCCCTATTCTGCACAATTACCCCTCCTTCACTAGAGTCCATAAGACGAACTCCCAAACTAGCCAATTGATGAACTTCCTTGGCCAATGGACTTTGATATTCCTCCAAGTGTGCTAAACTACCCATAGATTTTTGGCTAAGAGCATCTGCCACAACATTAGCTTTCCACGGATGGTATAAAATATCAATGTCATAATCCTTGAGTAATTCAAGCCATATTCTTTGCCTCAGATTCAATTCCTTATGTTTGAAAATATATTGAAGGCTCTTATGGTCCGTGAATATATCCACATGGACCCTATATAAATAATGACGCCAAATATGAAATGCAAATACCACCGACGCAAGTTCTAAATCATGTGTCGGATAGTTCTTTTCATGATACTTTAGTTTCCTAGAAGCATAAGCTATCACCTTCACATGTTGCATTAATACACACCCAAGCTCGATTCTTGAAGCATCATAATATACAACAAATCCATCTATACCCTCTCGTAGAGTCAACACCGGTGCCGTAGTCAATCTTGCTTTCAATTCCTGGAAACTCTTTTCACAAGCATCTGACCATTGGAACTTAATTGCCTTCTGCGTCAATTTAGTCAATGGGTAGGGAAGAGTAGAAAAACCCTCCATAAACTTTCTGTAATATCCAGCTAAGCCTAAGAAACTGCGAATCTCTGCTGAAGTTGTAGGCCTCGGCCAATTCTTCACAGCTGAAATGTTTTGAGGATCAACCTTAATTCCTTCATTAGAGACTACATGACCCAAGAATATGACCGATTCAAGCCCAAATTCACCCTTTGAAAACTTTGCATATAACTGGTGCTGACGTAGGGTTTGCAGAACTTACCTGAGATGATTGGCATGGTCTTCTCGACTTTGTGAATATATAAGAATATCGTCAATAAACGCTATCACAAAAGAGTCGACGAATGGCTTAAAAATGCTATTCATAAGATCCATGAAGGCTGCTGGGGCATTTGTTAGCCCAAAAGAAATTACTAGAAACTCAAAATGCCTATACCAGGTTCTAAAAGCTATTTTTGGAATATCCCGCTCCCTGATCTTCAATTGGTGATACCCGAATCTTATATCAATATTGGAGAAGTACCTGGCACCTTGCAATTGATCAAACAACCCATCTATCCTTGGTAGTGGGTACTTATTCTTTCTTTTGACCTTATTAAGTTGTCGATAGTCAATGCACATACGTAGTGACCCACCTTTCTTTCTTACAAAGAGAACTAGTGCACCCCAAGGCGACACATTAGGTCGGATGAAACCCTTTTCTAACAAATCTTTCAATTGTTCTTTTAGCTCCTTCAATTATGCCAGTGCCATTCTGTAGGGTGGGATAGATATAGGATGCGTGTCTGGCATCACATCAATCCCAGGGAGTTCATCCGGAAAGACTCCCGATAATTCATTCACAACAGGCACGGACTCACGTGTAGGTGCCTCAGCATCGGTGTCCGTAACCCGGACCAAATGGTAAATACATCCCTTGTTGATTATCTTTGTGGCCTTAAGGTAGGAAATAAACCTACCCTTTGGCACTACATCATCACCCTTCCACTCTATAACTGGCTCATTTGGAAATTCAAACCTAACAGTCCTGGTTTGGCAATCAAGCTTGGCAAAATAAGAATAAAGCCAATCCATCCCCATTATCTTATCAAAATCGACCATTCGCAATTCAATAAGATCGGCCACGGTATCCCGACCACGAAACGTTACAACACAATCCCTATAAACTTGCGCGGAAACAATAGACTCACCAACCAGAGAAGATACAGAGAACGGCTCATAAAGCTGTTCTGGTTCTATCCCTAATTCCATAGCAACATAAGGTGTGACATATGACAAAGTGGAACCAGGATCCATAAGAGCATATACAGCATGATATTGGACAGTCAATATACTTATGACAACATCTGGAGAAGCCTGTGAATTATGGCGACCCCTCATAGTATAGAAATGGCCAGATCCTCCCGAACTTTGTGCTCCACCCCTAGTTGCACCACGCCCTGTGGGTGTTGGAGTGCCTCGAGCTGGAGGAGGTGTTGCGGATGTAATAGCTGCAGAACTGGTTGGCTGTGTTGGGCCCCTGCCCGCACCCTAGCGGGACGAACGATAGTCCCTCTGAATGTGACCCCTTAATCCGCATCCTTAGCATATGGGTAAGTCCATGTATCATATTCCTAGGTGTATCTTTCCATAATGAGGGCATGGGGGCCTCCTCTGATGCTGGAATCTACCACCATGACGACCCTGGTGATATGAGCCCTTGTTGCCCTGATTGGGCCTAAAACGACTCCACTACTGCTGCTGACTGGGTCCTGATGGCGGTGCACAAGCCGAAGATTGAGCAAAAGACTGGGATGGACCTGACACCCCTCCCCTGAATGTTGACTTGCCACCAGAAGAAGAACCACCAAAGTTGCCCACATACCAAGCCTTATTACTACTCTATCGCTCCATTCTGTTCCTTAACTTGTGGGTCTTTGTGGCTTGAGCGAATGCCACCATCTTTCCATAGTTCATATCAGAATTCAAGTTTGTTGTAGCATCCTCATTAATTACCAAAGGACTAAGGCCCTGTACAAATCGGCAAACTATAGCCTCCAAAGTGGGCAGCATGTAAATAGCATATTTAGATAGGTACGCGAATCTCATATGGTAATCCCACACACTCAGGCTACCTTGCCTCAAGTTCTCAAACTCAGCAGCACGGGTTGCCTTAGTCTCGGTAGGTAAGAAATGATCAATGAAGGCATCGGAAAACTCACTCCACCTCGTCGGAGAGCTCCCTTCTTCACGGGACTCCTCCCATACTTCAAACCAAGAATATGCCACCTCTTTCAGGCAGTAGGAAGCCAATTCCACTGCCTCTGTCTCAGTAGCACGCATAACTCAGAGAGTCTTGTGCATCTCATCAATGAAATCCTGTGGATCCTCCTCTAGGTTAGTACCCGCGAACACTGGAGGATCCATTTAGAGAAACTTGTTCACCTTGGAACTAGTAGAATCCCCTGGCTGATTGGAAGAAGTTGGTGAAACATTTTATCTCTAGGCCTGGGATGCCACTATCTAAGTCAACATCTGTATGGATCCCGTAAGATCAACATCAGAAACACCCGAATCGGAAGCTGAAACTGGTATATCAGTTGGAGGGACCGTTGCACCCTCAGTAGGTGAAGGGACAGGTGCAGTCTGATCAGTTATAGTAGAGTCAGGTAGTGTAGTAGCTGGAGGAATATTCTCACTCCTCGGGTGTTCACCCGCATCATCAATTATAGGGTCAACTGTCACTCCTGGGGTGACCTGGCCAGTTCTTATCTTCTTCTTAGGTGCCATGTACTGAAAATTAGAGCAACACAAGAGTTAAAGGAGGAACAATCTTACAACCAGCTTTATCACACGGTCAAGAACATGAAAGAAGGGAATTATTCCTAAAGGCCCATGTAGCATCCTAATTATAGATGTGGTCGACAACACACTGATAATAAGGACTCTACTAGACACGACTCTGAGACATACTATGATACTTTAAAACCTTAGGCTCTGATACCGAGTTTGTCCTGCCCCAAAACCGAGGAGCGCGACCGACGCTCAATCGAGTGAACCCGACCGAGCAAGCATGGTAAATTGCTTCTACCCAAACTCATCAATAATGTAGATAATACATATTTTCATTAATTAGACCAAAAAGGTGTTCATGTCTTCAATACCAGTTCATTACCAATAGTTTCATCATTTTTAAAGTCTCAAATGGACAAATAATACAACCACAATATAACATAGTTTATCTTTCCCAGCACGAATACACAACCCACACTATGTCTACGTAGCCTCTATAGATAAATAAGAGTACAATGATAATGCCGACAATAAATCCCAGGCTATACCTCAAACAGAATACACAAAGAACAAAAGATACATGACCCCGGGATGCAGTGGGGCTCACCAAGTCAGTTGGGAAGGAGGTATAGTGCTATCACTGATCAATATCTCCTGCTGTGGAACCATCTGCATCTATTTAAAGATGTAGTGCCCCCGGCAAAAGGGACGTGTTACACCCCATATTTTCGTACGTGGAAGTACGCCATAAGTAACTTGATATAATCTCGGAAATGAGATGTTACATCCCACATTTTCGGACGTTAAAGTTTCGTCGTAAGTTAATCGATGTAAGCTCAGGAATGAGATTATTTTTGAAGTTATAAGTATTATGCTATTTCAAACAAGTGATAAGTAAATTCGTGAAGGATAGAGGGTTAGCGAATCGAAGAAAGTGAGTTTCGTTGAAGTTTGTCAATTTAGGATAAAATACGGTCCGAGCTATGATACCCGGTATTTATGGACTAGTACTATACAAGGTACCACATGACCATGATAGTAAGGTGTATAAGGTATGTAAAAGTGAGTAGTATTTTAAGTAAGTTGAGGTAATTCGTAATTATGTGAGTAATGGATTAATTATTGGATAATGGGAGATTATCCAGTTAATTAAGGAATTATTGGGTGATTATTTAAAGAATTGGGTAAGATTAAACCCTCCCCCATGTGGCAGCAAGCCACCCCAAGAATTGTGACTCTTACGTCACTATATTATGTGGCAAGATTAGAAATGTAAGATTTGGCATTCATAAGAAGGTAAGTCACCTATCCATTTAATATGTAAGTCTTGAAAACGTGAGACCTATCCATTTAATATGTAAGTCTTAAAAACGTGAAATCTATCCATTTAATATGTAAGACTTGAAAACAGGAGGGTCACATCCATGTGTAAGAACGTGATTAGCTCAAATTTTGCTATAGTAACGTGAAGATTCTATCACAAATTAAAGATGGTCATATTCAGCAAGGTAACGGTCTTAAGCACAATTTCCTATGAAATGATACTGCGTAATAGCAACGGGATTTTATTGATTCTAAGGGAGTACGATGCAATCCTTCTCAAGAATATCATAAGGATTGTCCCATATTTCGATCTCGCCGCTACATGTTTTGTCGCAATCAATGTGTGTTGGAGGGATTGTTAAGAGAATCGGTTCAGGTATGTTAAGGCTATCCCTTCTTTCTTTTGGGATGATCTATATGACACAAACGAAACGAGCAAATGTGCAATTTCCATATATAACTCTATTCATAGAAATACTAGAGATACTTATGTTCTTGATTCCCCATGTGTCATATTATTCTATCATCTGTTCATGGGTATCAGAAAATACGTAAGTTGATAAAGTTTGTTTTATGATATTATTCAAATGCATAATTGTCTTTTGACACTCCAAAAGATTTTATTGAGGTACTTCTCATGCATTGCATTCATTTACATTGACCCATGACCAGATGGCGTTATATACACGCATATATGTATATTATATATATATGGGATATGGAAAAAGGATACGGTGTTATATATGCACCACCACCTGATCAACTGGTATACGTTGATGAATTGCCCACAGTGGCCGAGATGATATGATGGGATGCCCTTAGAGGCTTGATGATGTTATGAAAGCATATACCTATGCATGGTATGACATTTATGTGCATATGCATGACATTATAAATATGAAGTGATTCACATAGTTATTAGATATACATGTCGAGTCTTTTACTCCATGTTTCTCTCATGTATATTGTTTACTGATTTTCATTCCTTACATACTCGATACATTATTTGTACTGACGTCCCTTTTTCCTGGGGATGCTGCATTTCATGCCCGCAGGTCCCGATAGACAGGTCGAGAGTCCTCCAAGTAGGCTATCAACTCAGCTGAAGATGTTGGTGCGCTCCATTTGCTCCGGAGTTGCTATTGGTCAGTATGATTAGGCATGTATTGATTGGTATGACGGGGCCCTATCCCGGCCTTATGACGTTTATGTACTCTTAGGGGCTTGTAGACATATGTCATGTATATGAAAGATTGTATGGATTGTCGGCCTATGTTCAGCGTATGAGTGATTATTTTCGCCGTATAGGCCCGTACATCATATGTATAAGTGAGTATATCAGATTGGTTTGTTTTATGTCGAGTGTTCTCTCATGATTTATTCTTGTTACCCCATACGGCCCTTCTGGCCAATTTACCCATGTTGATGTAATGAGAAAGATACGTTACGTTGGTACTCGGTTGAGTAAGGGCACCAGGTGCCAGTCGCGGCCCATCGGTTTGGTTCGTGCCAGGACGTTAGTACCGTCGAATAGCACTAGTATGTATAACTAAACACCCTCTCAATAGAATGAAAAATAATACAAACAAGGTTATCATAATATCAATGAAAGCCTTAATTAACATCAAACCTCAATTTAGGATCAAGACAGTGTTCAAATTAATTTTAATATCTCACATTGGGAGATTTTTAGGATCGATATACCATTGTCCACAATACCATTATTCACAATACCAGTGCCACTGTATTCTCAGTACGGAGTCCGATCACGACCCGATCAACTAGGCTATCTCATTAGAGACATTAACCACAATTACTCTCAATATCAATACCACCATATTTAACACGGAGTCCGATCACGACCCGATCAACTAGGCTATCTCATTAGAGACATTAACCACAATTACTCTCAATATCAATACCACCATATTTAACACGGAGTCCGATCACGACCCGATCAACTAGGCTATCTCATTAGAGACATTAACCACAATTACTCTCAATATCAATACCACCATATTTAACACGGAGTCCGATCACGACCCGATCGGCTAGGCTATCCATTAGAGATATCGACCACAATCACAATTTAAATTACAATTTCCAGCACAATCACCACAATGTGTGCGGTATGGTGTCCGATTACGACCCGACCGGCTAGGCTATCTTATTCGAGACATCAACCTTTTTATATGAGTCATCGCATTTCATATTACTTTCACATCTTTTCATTTCATTGGCACTAATGGCCATTATTATAAGGTCATTCTCGGCACGTTGGCCATGTTTAGTGTTTCAGGCTCACCTTTTCACTTTCTAACATCAACAACAACAACAACAACAACAATTCAAATAAAGGCATGTAGTGCACATACGAGAAATTAAGAGTCTAAGGCACGTAGAGATATTTCACAAAATTAGGCATAATAGCGTTCGTTTGAATTTAACTTGAATTCGAACATTTCTAATGCATAGCCCATATTTTAAAAACATCCTCAATTGATATCATAACATAAATAAATCATTTGGAATGCTTTATGAACTTATATTTTTCAAGTCAATCTTACTCGGAACAGCCAGTTTAATAATGATCCACTCGAGACTTACGTAATTCACATGAATATCGTGGGATCCAATTCTAAGAGAAGAGTTTAGCCAACATACCTCAATTGAGCTTCCCTAAACTCTAAAATGTTCTGGAATTCTTAGCAACTTGAATCTATTGTAGAAATATAACAAATTGAATAAAAATAAGGAAGATGATCATGGTTCTAGCTCATTTGAGCATTTTATCAAACACTAAGTGTGCATTAAGGTTCCAAGGTCCTTTTATGGAGAATTCCATCATCCCACAACCCAATCTTTACCATTTTTAGCTCAAAATCTACCTACACCATTTTATAACAAATGCATGTAAATGAAAAACCCTCCTGCCCAGAAAGCATCTTGCTAATTATCCATTTCTACATAAAATTCGAAAGTGATGGTTAGGGTGTAGAATCTTCCCTATAGGATGAAGACCTAGTGAGTTTCCCTTCTTAATCTTCCAAAACTTGAGCAAGAATTGAAGAACAATTATTGAAGAACACCTTCTCACTCTAGGTCACTATCTCTCACTCTTAAATATCAAATTATAACTCAAAAATGGCCCAAAGAGTGTATTTAACGAAATAGGGTCGGGTTTTAGAATACCCAAAAACAGAGCTCCAGAACGGTTCTATGGTCGCATAATGGATATGCGGACTGTATAATGGTCGCATACTTGCTGACAAAACCGATCAAATATCTGTCTGTGTGTGTGGTCACTATGCGGTCCGCATAACTGTTATGTGGTCGCATAATGCACCGCATAACAGTTATGCGGTCGCATAGTCGACCGCATAGCTGTTGCCAGATTTAGCCCTCTCATGCTCACTTCTGCGGTCATTATGCGGCCCACAAAGTGATTCTGCAGTCGCATAATGCACCGCAGAATTACATTTTTCCGCCAAAAATTTCCCTTTACTTTCCGGTGCAGTGTTCTATAATCCTCAACACGTAAAACCAATTCAGTGCCACGAAACATTATTTTCTTTTGTAAAATTTTACGGGGCCTTACAAATTTTCTTTGTCGGGTTCTTTTCCAAGGGTGTAATAGTAGAACGATGGCGGTAGCACAAAACATTTTGACTTGTTTGGTGCTTTTGTTCTAGCTTCAATCATGTTATAAGTTTTTATTGAATACATTGCACCCTTCAAATTTTGTAAATAAACAGTTAGTCATTCTTGTGAAATCGAGGCTCGCTGTTTGACTTTATGCTTACTTAGAATCTCAAATATCATGTGAGGAAGCTTTGAGTCGCCTTGTATCCACTTGAGGGCTGAAATTATGCTGATTCGAATAGTTCATGCGTTGTGAGTGAGTGAGAATTTGTGAAAATAATGCGTGTGCTCAACTTGTAATGTCTAGAACTTGATCGGTTGGTTTCTCAATGCAAATCTCAGGTTGATGATTGGGTGTTAAAATGACCTTAGGATTTATTTGTGATTGCTAACTAATTTTTGAGTGAATTGACCTCCCTGATGCAGTTATTATTCTAGTTATCCCTCGTTGAGCCTTTAACCTTTTATTTGGCTACCACATTACAAACCTTTACCCTTTTGTGAAATTATTCCCTCTTTTGAACCCGTCCCTTCTTGAATGATCAAGAATGAGGCTAAAAGACTAAGTTGGGGGTGTTGGTGTTAATTGAAGATTGGTAAGGTTGTATATTGTGGGTAGAAGCAAATACCTCAAAGTTGTGTATATGAAGATATGCAAGCTCCAAAAGAAAATAAAAGAAAACATCTATATAAAAAACATATTTTTTGAGTCTTGTGAAAACTGAAGAGATATTTTGAGTTAGTTCTATATCGGTAACTAGAGGTCAATAAGGGCTATGTGGTTTAAAAAGAAGCAAAGTGTATGCAGCATTCAAGGAGGGTACTGTTACTACATTCCCAAATATTCGTTCAACCCGTCCTGAAGCCTGCACTACAACCCTTAAAAAGTCCTTTGTGATCTACAACCAATTATTCATGAGATAGCAATGAGTTAAAATAAGGGAAAGAATATGGACTGATACTTGTAGCATGTAGCCTTCTCTATGAGTGCAAGAGTTTTTTATTGTATCCCTAGTACATATTTGTTGAGTTGGGGATTTCTTTTATGCGAGCACGCATGAATTGCAAGATTTAGCAAAAGTTTGGTTTCTTGAAGTATGATACAAGTGCATATGTAGATGTGGGTAGCACTCTCTTATTGCTCTTGAGGCTCGAAGTTTACAAACTGATTATTCGAACTGTTAAATGATCTTTGTCTTCAAAAAAAGGGTGAATAAAAGAAGTTACATGCTTGTTAGCTAACAGTCAGCACCATCCATAGTCACTGTTGCTTTGTACTGAGGCGGAAGTAGATTTGTATTTGGTAGGTTAACTTTGTTTTAGTTGCTTGAGGTGAATCAAGAGTCTAACTTGGGGGTGTTGATGTGTCATAGCATTTCGGCATTTTTTATACAAACTACATAGTCTTTTGTGCGTTTTTAAAGCATTGTAAGTCATTTCTTATGTAGTTTTGGTGTTTTGGAGACAACAAGACTTGAAGAGCCCAAAACATGGAAAAGATGACAAAAACCAGTAGAAATTATGTGCGGTCCGCAGAACAACTGCAGAGTGAAGCAGTCCAACCCTGTTGTGAGAGTGGATTCTGCGATCCATTATACGGTCGCATAACTCTTGTGCGGACCACATAATGATAGCAGAAACGCAAAAAGGGTTTCTGAAAAGATGATTCTACGGTAGGATATGCGATCGCAAAATGGATATGCGGCCCGCATAACATAAATGGGACGGAACACCGGAGAACTTGGCAACCAACTCTGCGAATGTAAGGGACGATATGGGGACCGTGAAAGCTGTCTGCGACCCATTCTACAATCGTAGACTTGATCTGCAAGGCATTTTTGTCAATTTTTGACCCCGACTTTTAGCCCATTATAAATAGAATAACTAGGGTTTTTGTGGGATATCTTGTCTGAAAAAGAGGCTACACTTAGAGCATTGAATACACCATTATTTTGGAATCTTTTGAAGAGAGAATCTTGTCATCTTTGTAAACTTTATGACTTTATTTATTGCTTTGGTCTTGTATTCTAGTATGAGTTGCTAGTTTTAAATACTAAGGTTGTGGACCGTAAATGGGTGTAATGTTAATGGGTGTTTACTGTTGAATATATATATAATGTTTGGTTGAAATCTATTCATTTATCATTCTTCATTTATTGTAGATGGTTGCAAACAATTGACTAATGCCATTTTACGCTATCTTTACTTGGAAAAGTGCATTAGGGTTTGGTAGAATTGAATAGCAAAAACTCAAGGCTTTAAGCCTTGTTTAATAGAATCGCTTAGGAATAAGTGGGTTCCATTTGGCAAATATTGGTTGTTCTTAACATTAACTCTTTTATATTTGGAAAAATCATACAGGGAAAATACTACCTAATTATTAGGAAATATTGGGTGGTCAGTTAGGAACCATTTGCATATCAAAGGACCTTCCATTAAAAAAATATCATATTAACACCGATGGCATTACATTCCATTGATGGGGACACAACCTTGGTTTCCTTAATTGAATTAATTACATTCTCGTAACAAAATAGTTTTCCAGATAATTCATAATCACAACACTCTCTTTTTAAACTGACGGAGTAGGATTACGACTTAAGTCAAGTTTCACTACTCAAATAAGCTTTTCATACCTATTCCTTGTGGGATTCAGCCCCAACCTTGTTGGGTTATTATATTTGACATCGACCACCTTAAATCATTTATTTAGGTGTAATGTGAGCATATCAAGCCACATGCAAAGAATGAAGGCAGTGCTTAGCACTATGCAGAGAAAGGGAGTGTTTAGACTTATTAAATAATGAGGTCAGTGCTCAACCCCATGCAATGTGATGGAGACAATGCTTTGTCTCATGCAAAGAAAGCAAGGGATTATCCTTATGCAATAGATGAGGAAGTGTTTAGCCTCATGCAACGTAATGGACACAGTGCTTAGTCTCGTGCAAGGAAAGGTATCATTTATCCTTATGGAGTAATGGAGGCAATGCTTAGCCTCATGCAATGTGATGGAAACAGTGTTTAGTCTCATGCAAGGGAAGGCATCATGTAGCCTTATGCAGTAATGAGGTCAGTGCTTAGCCACATGCAGTAATGGAGGCAGGGCTTAGCCCAATGCGATAATGGAGGCAGTGTTTAGCCTCATGCAGAGAAAGGCAATTATTAAATATGAGAAAGAAAGTGATCTATAACTTGGTCCCTGAAGAACCTTCTCCATGCTTGGCTCTATTGACTCCATCAATCACGTTTCCCAAATCGCGCATGTCGAGTATCAAGTATGATATTGCCAACGTCCCTCCATCATCTGAATCCATGCCTTGACAATCCCAAAGCCTCTTTATAATCTTCCCCCTAGCTCCATCAATCCTTGCTCTAGATGTTCAAATCTCTTTGTCGACTTATTTGCAATTTCACTCCATTCCATGATCGCTTCCATATCGATCTTATGATGTTCTAGATGTTTAGCTTTAGATTCGATGCCCTTTTACGTAGCCTCTTATACTTCACCTGCGCCTCAATTTCACTTCAAATTGACCCACGATTTGACATCCCCGGCTATGTCATCCTCTAACCACGAGAGATAGTAGTATATTTGACTGGTGTGATACTTGTCTGGCTCGATAGTCTCTCCCTCCGCAATGATCTTTTGGTTCCACACGTGTTGTTGTTTAAACCTGAATTGGATGACATCTCCTTTGAAATCGTTTTTATACTGAACCATATTGGAGACCCGAGGTATGACTTATTTCCTCCCAGTTTGCCTCATTACCCTTATAAGAGCGTAAGGGTAGATACCCCTCATCCCGATCAACACTAGGTGAGTAGTTCTTTTGGACCTGATGATTAACTCGCTACTAGGAAATCACTCAAATATCCAATGCACTTTTTCGTCTGTTAGATTGCTGAAGAAACGCACCCAGCCTACAGTATTTCCAGGCTTTGCAAACCTGTCTTGAATGAATGACATCTTATTTTGATGATGACTAGCTATGTAATAATTGAGTGGCCTTCGTAGAAGCTCCTGGCAATAATCACCCCTCTGAAAGTGTTCTAGCAGCCAAACTTGTAGCAAGAGACTATAACCCTCAAAGTGTCGAAACCATGCTTGCACCGATCCATAGCACGGTACATCTTAGCTAGGATCATCGATATGATAGTGTACCTCTGCCCCTCAATACCCTCCATTAAGGTCCCAGCGACCATGGCTAAGCGAGTATGAATTCTTCCCCCTTGCATTGTAAAGATCAACAAACCCAACAAACAGACTGTGAAGATATAGACTCGGCGGTGCGCCCATCCCAAAGAGGTAATGGCTCGCTCCTCATGATGAAAACGATACGATTTTCTATGCCCATAACGCTCATATAGAAATTCAAAGGGGATGTATGATTTCCTAAGACACGCCCTTTCGTCGTTCTTCTTAAAACCCAGCATTTTTAGAAAACCGCATGGAGCGCGATTTTCTGGCACCAATAGTCCTGGACTATCCCATGGTAACTTGGCGAAACGCCCTATTTCCTTTAGGAGAGGAGTCATTTCTATATTTCCAAATAAGAAAACAACTCTATTCCCATCCCAGAACATGGTAGGAGCCTCGATCAGTCCCCTGTTTGGTTGAATGTTCAGCAAAGATAGCAGGTTACCCAGTACCCTCCTCATATGGTTTCTATCACAGGGTGCAAGGTCGTTCCACCAGGCAATTAGCAAACGCGGGATATTCTGGACCATACCGAACATAGGTATTTCGTGCTTCATTTTCTACATACAAATAAAATTTAGCCCTTTCCCCCTCCATATTCGACAATTTACGCAATAATAATCAACATACTGGCACGTTTTCTTCAAGTAATGCCCATAACGTGACAGTGTCCTTTGGGATTATGGAAATCTTGTTGGACTTCGAACAGGGTTCCTCTAAGCAGGTTGATATGTCAATGATGTCGCAATCCTTACTATGTTTAGTATGATGCATATACGTTCCAAATCAGAGTGTGGTTTCTAGAAAGGTTTACTGCCACTCTCAAGTGGACAACTTGAGAGAGAAAGGCACGGGATCGTCGATTGTACCACTGATCGAGTAGTCCACCGTAATTAAGCCTTTTTAGTTTAAAAGGGTATTATTTTAGGAAAGCGTGGGTTCTCATCAAGCATCACTATATGACCATGATGCTTGATCAACGTAAGCTCGGGAATGAGATTATCTTGGGATTATGAGTATGATGCTATTTAAAATAAGGGATAAGTAAATTTGTGAAGGTGAGAGGGTAAGCAAATTGAAGAAAATGAGTTTCGTCAAAGTTTGACAGTTTGGGATAAAATACGGTCCGAGCTACAATACACAATATTTATGGACTGGTACCATACAAGGTACCATATGACCATGATAGTAAGGTGTATAAAGTGTGTTAAAAGTAAGTAGTGTTTTATGTAATTTGAGATAATTATTAATTATGTGGGTAATTGGTTAATTATTGGATTAGTGGGGGGATTAATGAGTTAATTAAGGATAAGGTGAATTATTTGGATAAGGTTAAAGGCACCAACCAGGCAGCCCATGAAGTGGATAATAAATCCAATAAGTGACTCATATACTATGTAACAAGGTGTCACATTGTTAAAGCATACAGAGTGATTCACATTCTCTTTAGCCTTCTGATAAAAGTTTGCATAATAATATCCATTTCTCTCAACACATGCAAGCTAATGTTTGCCTATCCCCTTAAGATTAGAAGATGCAAGCATACATTTCAGAAAGATTTCATATGTGATTTGACAATGGTTGGAGCTAGTGAATTGTCAAAATCGTTTATTATTCCATATGAATTACATACGGGATTTGCTAGAATCAAATCTCATACAAGACTACTTACTACTTAGCAACGTGAGATTTTGTGATTTTAAGGAAGTACGGTGCAATCTTTTTCAAGAATATCATGCGGATGTATCCCTACTTCGATCTGCCGTTACGTGTTTTATTGCAATTGGCGTGTATTATACAGATTGTCAAGAGAATCGGCTCAGGTATGTTAAGGCTAAACCTTTCCATCATTTGAGCCGGGTGAGGCTAGGCTCTTGGGTACAAACTTGGTCCATGATGCATTAGATAAGGTGAAATTGATTCGGGAGTGGCTTCGCACGGCGCAGTCTAGGCAAAAGAGCTACGCGGACAAGAAGGTCCGTGATGTGTCTTTTATGGTTGGGGAGAAGGTTTTGCTAAAGGTATCACCCATGAAGGGTGTTATGAGGTTTGGGAAGAGGGGAAAGTTGAGCCTTCGGTTCATTGGGCCTTTAGAGGTGCTTCAGAGGATAGGGGAGGTGGCTTATAAGCTTTCCTTGCCACCAAGCTTGTCGAGTGTGCATCTAGTGTTTCATGTTTCCATGCTCCGGAAGTACGTTGGCGATCCGTCCCATATTTTGGACTTCAGCACGGTTCAGTATGAGGGTGATATGACTTATGATGTGAAGCCGGTGGCCATTTTGGATCGGCAGGTTCGGAAGTTGAGGTCAAAGGACATAACTTCGGTGAAGGTGCAGTGGAGAGGTTAGCCTTTTGAGGAGGCCACCTGAGAGACCGAGTGGGAGATGCGGAGAAGATATCCATACCTATTCGAGACTCTAGGTATGTTTCTAGACTCGTTCGAGGACAAACGGTTATTTAAGAGGGGGAGGATGTAACAACCCGGACGGTCGTTTCGAGAGTTATAAACCTGTTTTCCACATTTCTGCTTCCTTTTGTGCTTTTCAGCTATATTATGATATATTGGGTTAATTGGTTCGGGTCCGGAGTGGTTTCGGAGTGGATTGAGACACTTAGCCTATTATTTAGAAGCTTAAGTTAGAAAAGTCAACTAGATGTTGACTAATGTGTAAACGATCTCGGAATTTAATTTTGATGGTTCCATTAGCTTTGTTATCTGATTTTGGACTTAGGAGCGCATCCGGAATATGATTTGGAGGTCCGTAGTGGAATTAGGCTTGAATTGGCGAAAGTTGGAAATTTGGCGATTTCGGTCGGTAGTGGAAAATTTGATATCGGGGTCAGAATGGATTTCCAGAAGTTGGAGTAGGTTTTTGGTGTCATTTGTGACGTGTGTAAAATTTGAGGTCATTCGGGTGTGGTTTGGTAGGTTTCGGCATCGTTTGTGGAATTCAGAAGTTTAGAAGTTCTTCGGCTTGAATCCGAGGGTAATTTGGTGTTTTGATGTAGTTTTGAGTGATCCGAAGGCTCGACTAAGTTTGTATGTTGATATATGACTTGCAGGTATGATTGGTTGAGGTCCCGATAGCCTCGGGGTGATTCCGGGTGGTTAACGGATAGTTTGAAGTTGGAAAACCGCAGCTGAAGCTGCTGCTACTGGTATTTTCGCACCTGCTAGATTCGGGATGCTCAGAGGCCCATTCGAGAGGCAAGGGCATTGCGGAGTAGATATTTGCTCGGATTGAGGTAAGTAACAGTTGTAAATCTAGTCCTGAGGGTATGAAACCCCAGATTTTTGTGTCGTGTCACTATTTGAAGGTGACACATATGCTAGGTGACGAGCGTGTGGGCGTGCACCATTGGGGGATTGTGACTTGGTCTGTCCCGTAGCAAATGTACAATTGAACAACCTATTGTAGCTATATGCTCTTTATGTTCTTTAGAAGCTTTTCTGTAAATCATGGTAGATACCATGTCTAGGCTTTATGCTAGTATTGTTTGGACCCCTAGAGGTCGTTTCTTGTTGTCCGCTCACTGCTTTAGTTGATATCCCGTACTCAGTCATGTTCATGCATTCTTACATCGTAACTCAGTCTCTTTTATCCTTTTTGTTGCATCATGTTAATGTTGTTTGGGCTGATTTCTTTGATTTTAGAGAGCCTGAGAGACTGGAGATGTTTATGACTGAGTGAGGCCGAGGGCCTATTTGCGAGGTATTGTATCTCAACACGTGAGTTGTCCATGCAGATTCTGATATGATATTATAACACGTGAGTTGTCCGTGCAGATTATAGCGCTTGGGCTGTAGGAGCCCCTCATGAGTCTAAACACCCCTAGTGAGCGCAGGTACCTACTGAGTGCGAGTGCTGAGTGCTGGGCGATTGTGAGGCATGAGTGATTGTGAGGCTTGAGTGATTGTGAGGTTGGAGTGATTGGGAGGACTAAGTGATGTTAGCGCGAGGGGCGGTATATGATTTCATCATCCATGCTCATAGTTGCTTTGAGTTCTTGTTTGAGAACTGTTGAAAGATATTTCTAATTGATTTACTTGAACTTGATTTAAACAAGCTGATTTGACTTAAACTCTGGTTACAAAGCATGCTGGAGATCACAACCGTGTTTTCTCCTTATTATCTTCCCTTAGTTGTATTTTTGATTTTTCCCACACTATGTTAGTCTTATTATTGTCGGACCAGTTTTTAGTAGTTGCTCATGATTCAGTGACACCGCGATGTTTGGGGCATTTAATTCCGCATTTCTAATTTTGAGTTCAACCCTTGTTTCTTTTATGCAATTCTGCTATACAAGACGCCTTTCTGGCATATGTGTGAATGAGTTGTTGTAGTATTGTGGGAGTCGGCTGGCCTAGTACCATCGATAGGCACCATCACGACAGGTTTGAGTTTACGGTCGTGACACTCACTCTCCAACAACATAGTCTAAAACCCCCAAATTTCACTTCAAAATCACATAAACTAGGTGTAATAATCAATATTTATCAATAAAAATTATGAATCTTAACTTACCTCTTTGATTATGGTGAAAAGTACTCCAAATAATGTCCTTAGCCGAACTCCACAACTCCAAAAATGAGAAAAATGCCAAACCCTTCGACATATAAGATCTGTCAGTGAAATCGCATGTATGATCAAAATCACCGCTTCTATGGTCAAAAGCTCTCACTTGCGAGCTTCACTTAAGTCCCCGACCTTACGCACTTGTGGTCACATTAACGCACCTGTGGGACCTCTTCTGCGGTACTTGTTTTGCACTTACGTATTCCCAAAAGTACACACATTCTCGCTTCTGTGCTCAACTGACCGAATCTACGGTCTCGCAGATACGGAACCTACCTGGCACATGCGCCTTTCCTGCGTCCAGCCAAACCCCGCTCCTGCAAACCTTCATGCGCAGAAGCGCATCCGCTTATGGAGGAACCCCTTCATATTTGCTACCTCTCCTCAACCAAGCCAACCTCGCAGAAGTACACAAGTTGCCGCACCTGCTTCCAGCACCTCGTAGGTGCACTTACAGCAGACTTGAAGCCATCAACATTTCCTTAAGTCCAAATTTCAATCGGAATTGCACCTAAGGCCCTCAGGACACCATCAAAGCATTCCAACACGTCCTAAAACATGATATAAACATAGTAGAATCCTCAAATCACATCAAACAACATCAAAGTCACGAATCCCACCCCAATTCAAGCCAAAAGAAATAAATGAACTTCAAACTTTTAAAAATGTTGCCGAACCGCACTAAATAAACTTCGAATGGCCTCAAATTTTGCACACTAGTCCCAAATGAGACAATAGGCCTATTCCAATTCCAGGAACCAAAATCCAAGCCCGGTACCAGAAAATTCTACGCTCGGTCAAACCTCTCAAACTTCCAATCCTTCAACTTTTCAACTTTCGCCAAAAATCCCCAAACAAACCTATGGACCTTCAAATCAATATCCAAATATACGCCTACATCCAAAATAACCATATGAAGCTATTAGAATGGTAAAAAATCCAGTACACAGTTGTCTACACGAAAGCCAAACTCTTCCAACATTGGGACTAAGTGTCCCGATTCACTGCAAAACTTCCCCGAAATAAATCCAACCACCCCGAAAGTTACATAACCACAAATAAACATAGAAGAGACAATAAATAGGGTAACAAGGCTACAACATACAAAAGGACCGGCCGCATAATTACAATTCCCATGATCTTCCACCTTTTGAACATTTTAGTAAAGATGGTGCAGATCATGCCTCCAAGATCCCCAAAAGAATATTGTTTTTCCCTGGGGATAAAAACCACCATCTAGTGACATTGAATCAACTATAAATTGGCAGTCCAAAAATTCTATTTCTCAAAATAGAATCTTGAACAACATAGATAGCACTTTTAAAAATATTGCTCACGCTCACAATAAAATACTTAGCAAAGTGGAAGAATATTGAGAAAAAAGTTGAATAGGTTGTAGAGAAGCCTTCTCAGCATGCAGAACTCATCAAAGCCTTAGAGCACAAGTTAGCAAGCTTGCAGTACGATATTTGTCCGCCGGGTACTTCTCTTTTCCATTTCTTCCAGTAAAAGCAGAAAGAGATGGTTTCTTTAAGAGAACAAATAAACCTCACGAAAACTGGTCACTTTGTTCCCAGACACCCAGAAGTTCTCAGGTCACTTATCTTCCTCCCAAGTATATTCTCTTCCCAAATATATTCCCTTCCTCGTCTAGATCTTTATGTAACACTCCATATATTCGGATTAGGCATGCATGTGTAAAATGAGTACACAAAGTTACGTGCATAAGATTTAATAAAATCGACAAAGCTTATGGAAGGTCTGTCTTCCAGCCTGATCAAGTGAAAATCTGTTAAGAACTCAAGAAAACATAAAACATTAAAGTTGTAGTCATTTGAAATGCCCGAATAGATCTCCGTGTAATAATTTACATGTTTTTCACTGGACAGTGCACAGTATGCATGCTCAGCTACGCACTCAGCCATCACGTGCATGGCAACGCACTTGTTGCAGTGCCACCACCCTTGCTGCACCTTCAGGTGCACGGTTGGGCCCTCAGCTGCGTGGGCGCGCACCTGAAGGGTCCTTTTTAAAGCCCTACCTTGTTCCTTATACCCATACCCATAAATTTTCTATGGAAAGGGAAGATCTCAAGAACCCAACTTCCTCCAAGGTCTCTCTATCATCCAAGGTAAGTTCTAATGTTGATTGTAAGTTTATTTCAATTCACCAACACCTTATTAATATGGGTAAACCATTCAAATCATTAGGTATTCAATTGAGACATTGTTGTCGAGAAAAGAAACACTAGAACTCGAATTCAAGATTATTGAACGTTCACCCTCTAATTGATTATAGCATTGGATTAATGATTATAGACTCTAAGTTCATGAGATATGAGTTGATGGGTTTGATAGCTAAAGCATAAACGGTTATAGGTTTGGGTTGTTGTGTAGCACCCCAAAATATTTTGAAGTACTTAAGCACTATTAAGAAAGTTGATGTGTGCTAATTATATTATTTTGTGTGCAGAGGAGGAATATTAATCTGATGGATATCAATTTCATATGATAATAAGTGTACGAAGCATATTATAAGTGATGCGGGTTCTAAGGAGAGCCCTAAGTCGAAGTCAAGTTGGAAATTACATGATAGACTAAAGTTCCAAATGAATACCCACCAGACCAAACTTTGGGAAAGCATATCTGCATATATATAAGGGGTTACGTGATGAACGCCTCAAACCATTCGTTATTTGGACACTCATACAAGAAGTTATGATAAAATTACCAAAGGTTGGTAGAATGTGATTCTGCGGCCAATTCTGCGACCGTAGAATGGTCGCAAAACTAACCAGTTTAGCATAGTTATGGGCACCAGTTTTGCGGTCCATTGTGCGGACTGCATACCCATTCTACAGTCCATTCTTCGACCGGAGGTCTGAGTTCGAAGAGTTCATTTTCCTATTTTTATAACCCGGCCCAATTTTGATAAATAGCCTTTGTGGCTCATTTGGTAGACAAAAACCTGATATTTTTAGAGAGAAGTAAGAGTGTTCTAGAGAGAGAAAGAAGCTTAAGTGCTTTATTCATCAAGATCTTGTCCGGGCTTTGAAATCCAACAAGGAAATCTCACAAGATCTTCACTCAAGAGGTAAGGATTTAACCCTAGTCTTCACTTTTGAGTTTGGGGTAAAAGATAGGTTATGCGGAGTATGATTCTTGGGTGTAAGAGTTATTTATACATGCATGTACTAATAAGGTTTGTTGGAAGATTGTTGAGCTCAAATTAGTAAGGATTGGGTACTATTGTGGAAGAACCTTGTAACCAATTTGCACACCTAGTGTTTGATTAAATGCTCGAAAGAGTTGAGACCAAGAATATCTTATTAATTATGGTTCACTTTTGTTATGTTTCTAATTAGATTGAAGTTGCAAGGATTTCCGGAACATTGTAGTGATTTAAGGAAAGTTCAAAGCGAGGTATGTTGGCTGAACTACTCTCTTAGAATTGAATTCCATGACGTTCCCGTAAGTGTCAAGTATGATTGGTTCAAGTTCCTTATTTTCATGTTTTGAGTTATTCCCAATAATTTCAATCGTCTTGAGTAAGCAAAGTGTCGAGAATTATGTATTCAAAATGTCTTCTGAATGTTCTATCACATTATGTTATCCTTCGTGAATGTGTTTAAGAATGATATGTGTGTTAAAATGTTATGGCTTTGAGTCCTGTTTCAAATGAAAGCTAGTATGCCAAACTATGCGAGAAAAACTCAATATGCTTCAGACTCTTAATTGCCCATAGGTGAATCTAAAGTCGTGATTGGAAATGTCTTATTGCTGATAATCTATAAAGATGGTTGGAAGTGACATAAGTGGATTGAGGATGCCCATATGTGGCTGATTTAACTAATGTTCTGCTTTGTAATTAGTCTCAATGTGTTTTTTCTTCTTACATATGCTTGGGTGGAAATTGTGTATTGCCCTCTTTGTGGATAAGTGTTTCAATAGTAAATGATGTGTTACTCATTTATGATTTTAACTTGTACTTCGATTGCCAACCATTTTACTCCATTTTGTGGAAAGAAATCCATTGTGTTTAAAGTCTTCATTACTAATGAACTTAAAGTTGTGATTTAAGAAATATTATATGTGTTGATATTTATGATGATGATATATGAGAGGGATGAAATAAAAGTGTGGAATATCAAAAATACGGCCACCGTGCCTTGAATAATGAATCTTGTGAATGGCCAAATGAGCCAAGGGAATATTGCTGTTGTGATTGGTTGAAAGTACAAATGGAGATTTATACAATGTGAAAGATGATGAAGTAAATATATTTGTATTTATGTTATATTTATGTGCAAAACAAAAATGTTTTTGGGAGTATCGATAGTCATCTAGGAAGGGTAGGTTAAAATAACCTAACCCCGAAACTACACTTGCTGGTGTAGGAGTGGATTGTTATTATTCCCCTTATTTGGGACGAGATTGATGTGATAAAATTATTTCCCCTTAGTTGGGATGAGATGATTGATAGTAAAGGATGATGTCAATCCACACGGTATTGTGGTGAGATGGCCTAGCCGATCGGATCGTGATCAGACACCACGCCACATGCATGGTGGTGATTGTGCTTGAAATTGTAATAGAAATTGTGATTGTGGTTGATGTCTCAGATGAGATGGCCTAGCCGATCGGCTCGTGATTGGATTCTATGCTAAAAGTACGGTGGTATTAGTATTGTGAACATTGGTATTATGAACAATGGTATATTGGTGCTAAAGATCTCCCAACCAAAAATAATATTATCTTCGTATTTTTGAAATTAATATGTCTTAACTTGGAAATTGGATATCATTGATTGTTGCCGACACTTCCATTCTTCACTTATGTTACACTTAGAGGCTCCGTAGACTGGTTGTGGGTGGTATTCGATGTTGGGAATCGAACTAGAAATGTTGGTCTTTGGAAAACATATTTTTCATTGTATCTATAAACTTGTAATAATTTGGAAATTATAAATGAAGCTGCTAATGGAAATGAAATGGGAGTTGCTAATGAAATCTTTTCAATGTTTTATTAATGGAGTACTACATCTCCTCTTTATTCATGGATAAGTTTGAGTAGAAGGAAATCTAACAAGCTTGCTCGATCGGGTTCATTCGGTTCAGCGCCGGTCACGCTACTCAATTTCGGGGCGTGACAAACATGGTATCAGATCCAAGTTTTAAAGTGTCCTAGGATGTCTCGGAGCCGTGTCTAGTAGAGTCCTTTTTATCGGTGTGTTGTCGACCACATCTATAATGAGGAGGCTACTTGGAAATTTAGGAATTTCACACTTCTTTGNACCAAAACCAGGCCCAAAGCAGTTGGCCCATCTCCATTACACCATTCAGCACCCCAAAGCAAACAACCCTTTTAAAAGATCCGGTCGCGACCTGTTTTGAACCCGTCCCACTCCCATTGCAATCCTGGCCGTTGATATCAAATGATCAACGACCCATAATAATTCCCCCACCTTCCTTATATCCCATCACCCAAACCCTAACCCCATTTTCCCATTCCTGCCGCCTTTGAACCCATTAATCTTTACCTTTTTCTCTCTGAGAAACCCTAAACGCTGCCATTCACCAATCCCTCTCCTAATCCCGTTAACAATGGGATTCACTAGTTATTTACTTACCATACTTATGTTCCTTCGCTACTGGTTACTTANTGAAGATAATTTCCTTGTCATGTCTCGTTTTCCATATGAGTAACCCACGCGTTTGAGCTAGCGAGGAGGGGATGAAAGAACCAGTTGCTAGGAGAAAATATCCTTGTGCCTATTAATGTGACCACGCCACCAGATCATGCGGTGAGAACACCTATGAAACGAAAGAGGTTTGTTTGTTCCATTAAGCTGGAATGCTATATTTGTAAGAAGCGCCACCTGGGGACGTGTTGGATAATTCTTGAAATATGTTATGGTAGTGGAATAAGAGTTCAGAAGAAGAACAAATGCCATAGGCTGGGTACACTTAGACTCTTGAACTTATGCGTAATTACAATTATTATAGTATTTATACTACAATAGCATTTTTTATGTTTTATAAATGTTAAGTTATTATTTTCAGTCATTTTATTGCATAAGTAATATTTTATTAATTATTGTTATTAAAATAATTTCGTGTATTTAACTCCTAGCCCAATTTTAGTCTAATTTCGACCAAAACCAGGCCCAAAGCAGTTGGCCCATCTCCATTACACCATTCAGCACCCCAAAGCAAACAACCCTTTTAAAAGATCCGGTCGCGACCTGTTTTGAACCCGTCCCACTCCCATTGCAATCCTGGCCGTTGATATCAAATGATCAACGACCCATAATAATTCCCCCACCTTCCTTATATCCCATCACCCAAACCCTAACCCCATTTTCCCATTCCTGCCGCCTTTGAACCCATTAATCTTTACCTTTTTCTCTCTGAGAAACCCTAAACGCTGCCATTCACCAATCCCTCTCCTAATCCCGTTAACAATGGGATTCACTAGTTATTTACTTACCATACTTATGTTCCTTCGCTACTGGTTACTTAATGGTATTACTTACTATTTGCCCCATTTTTGGCAAATATCAATCTTTGAATCAAGGGAGATCAGCTTCACCCTTCGGTATTTGGACGATATTTTGTCCATATGCATCATGGCAAGGTCGTACGGGTTCGAGTCACTGCGATTTTTGACTATTTTTTGGTTCTCCATCATGAACTAGGGTTTACCTAATTTTTCTCCTAATCCGATTAAATTGATTATGAATGTTATTATTTCCTTATTTATGTTTGATTTTATAATACTTCCTTGTTTGATTGCTTGATTTCTACTACAACATAAACCCCTCCCCAATTCCCCTCCAGAGGACCGAAATGTTTTCATGACCATTGCACTCAATATATTTTCCTCACTCGTTCATCTTCTCTGAAACACTTGGCTCTTTGGCCGGCTGAAAGCCAAGGCCATAATATTATCAACCTCCTCCGGTGCAAGCACTGCTCGGGGCCCTTACGAGGCTTTTGTGAACTCTGATGCATCTGATATTTGGGGTTCTTGCTACCAGTATTCTAAAATCTTTATTCATTTACTCATCTAATTTTACTACTGGTTAGTGCCTTTTACTCTTGTAATGTTCAGTATTTTCCCTTCTGTATATCTGTGTGTGTTCTAGGACGTTTAAAATTCTATGAGCATGATTTAGTTCCTTTGTTAGTAGTGAATCCTTGATACTGCACTGCTATGATGCTCCCCTGTCATTTTGTATTCTTTGATAGTTGAATGCATTTTAGTACATGTGATAGATTCCAGTTTGTTCTTAGTTTGCATTAGGATAATATGTGTTCTTCACTATATCCTGCACTTCTATGTTGAATTTCATTGTTTCCCTCTGGAATCAGTACCATACCTCTGTGTTTTTCTTAGTATCTGAACATGTTTGAGTTTTGAGTTTCAATACATGCCTATTGTAGATGTTCTTATAATGAAACTGACAACCTGTTGTTAGTTATAGAATCCTTTTCATGCCTTGCTTTGGGTACTATGCTCAAACTATTATGAGACCATTCCTCTACTTTGAATGAATGACTGAGTCTTGTGTTTAATCGACTGTTCTCTGCAAACTGGTCACAACTAATATGGATCTCATACTATCTTAAAATCTAGCCTTAACATGTTTCCTCGCTATCTGTCATCCTGATCTTTAGCATCATCTATGACTTTAGGGAAAATGTCACATTTGCTCTCTTATGTGTGGTCAACTGACATGTTAATGTGTTGATAATATGCCTTTCACATGCCATAAGTTTCTATAAATCCTTGGCACTATGATCTATCCCCACCATGTTAAGTTTCATGCTATTAACCAAGCTATATTACTAGTATGTTGATATGCTGTTTGTGACCTAATTAGAACTGTCATGCTAGAACTTTCATTGTACCATATAGACATTTGAAATCTCATAGGTTAGTGCCCTATTCTGGACTTGTTTGGCATTGTGCACTCTAATATGTTTATCTTATAACCTCAAAAAACCTGATTCCCCTAACTTTCTCAATATGTACTGCTGCTCAATATACTATCTCCTACTAATTGATCGAATCTGGAATGTCAGTATTGTTATATCAACTTGCCATGAGGAATCTAAGCTTTATTGATCCTCTTAACTTGTATGTCTTTTATTTAATCAATCCTGCTATGTCTGCTTCTAAAATACAAAATGTATTTCTTCAAATTCTGTCACTTATTTGTTGTTAGTAGGTCAAGAATTTTATACATTATTACTATATGTATTTGTCAAATCATTAACTCCCACTTGTTGGGTAAGTAAGACTCCATCTGGGTTCTAACATGGTTCCAAAACCTGGACTCGGGCTGTACAATTGACACCCTTCAGTTCTTTTACCTGAATTCGCATTTGGGCTTGCTATTCGTAGAAGGTTGATCTTGTGGAAGGCCCAGGCAGTTCTAGGTCTTCTTAATTTTTATTTCGGGGCATGCTCTTGGGCCTGCAATTTTGTCGTGTATAGTATTTACTTATGTTCATTAATTGGGCATGTAATAATTTGTTAACAAACAATTGGGGTGTTAGTGAAATTGGGGAAATTGGTATATTCTAATGCTTGCATAAAAGGGTAGAGAACATGCCTATAGGTTATATGTGACCTACATGTTATTCTATCCAACCTGCCATATATGCTATTTGTTTTTTCATGTGCACTAGTAGAAACCATGCTTATAGGGAATCACACACTCACTCAACATGTTTTACTATGTTTACTGTCGTGCATTATTAGACAACATTCCTATAGGAATCAGGTGTCCACTCCTTCAATTTGTGCATCTGCGGTATATTTACTAGATAACATGCCCATATGATTATAGTAACTTATGATCCTCATCTAGATATTATGTCTATAGGACCTTAATGGATTAATTAGATACTGTTATTGTTGTTTCCATTATATTGCTCGCCTAGAAAACATGCCTATAGGGGTGCAGTGTTATAGAATTAGTTTCAATTGCCAACTCTTAGAAATCATACCTATAGGATACTGTTACTCGCCTGGAAAGTATGCTAATAACATCAAACCCGGATAATTTTTAAGCTTCAAACGGTTTTATTTCCTCATTGCGCAAACAATTTAGAGATCATGACTATAAGATTTATAATACCTATAATTTGCAAACTCGTTGTTCCAGAACAACAACACTGCATGTGCGCTTGAAAAATCAAAATCACATAGGAGCATGTCTATAGGACTTAAGGACTCTAATTCATCTTAATTCTTCAATTTGTCTACTGCATATAATATGAACTTGCTCGCATACATTTGTTGCTTACGTGTGGAGGCCAACCTGAGCCATTTATTGTCTTTATGTGCAGTGCTACATGTTTTGAATGTCTCTTAGATTTATCATTTTTGAGCAGCATATGTAAAGTCTAGAACCATCCAAATAATAGGTCTAAAGCCTCCTGGGCCATAGGCATGGGACAGGTAGTGCACAAGCAGGGTACAATTTAGAATTGAATTAGAGAGCTTTTAAGTAAACAACTTTAACATAGTAATTGGGTAGCAGGAGATGATAGTCTATGCCTGCTGAATAATAAGAGCAACCCCTATCTTAAGGGAGTTGCGAAGTATTATTTATGTTGCACGGGGTGATCCTTTAGGCTAAAAAACTTAGGATCCACCCCCCCCCCTTTTTATATATTTGATATCTATATTTAGTCGTTTAAACATTGTAGTTATGTCCTTGTAGTCCTTAAGATTTGTACCAATTTTATTATAATGAATTTCTCTGACCTTTATATTCTCTTTGTTTATTTGATTACCAAGTCTAATTACATAATCCACATAGTTCTAACTCCGGTCGGGACCCACACTTGTGGACCTCGAAGAGTGCCTAACACCTTCTCTTTGAGGTAATTTGAGCCCTTGCCCGATCTTTGGTGGCGTTGACTAGTCAAACAGAGTTATTTGAATAATAGGTCCCCTAATGCACCTTAAAATTGTTAGGTGGTGACTCTTCTCTTTTAATACCTATCTTCCATTTAAAAGAGTTGTCACATGACGAAACCCCGCTTTCGTGAAGAAGAAAAAGGAGGCACGATAATTGTGTGTCATGGAAAAAAGTTATTGTCGATCTTTGGAAGGATATTGGCTTAGTAGGATATGATCAGAATTGGTGTGATGTTCCTTGGAGCTTGCAGTGTAATATGAGCAGGATGGCTCTCGAGATGTGAGGCATTATCACACCTTAGTTGTGTTTGAGTTCCATAGTATGTGGCGCTATTCATCTCCCCGATATTTGTATTATGCACTTGGCGTGCTTGTGGTTGATATTCAGGTATTTAATGTTTGGATCGGGTTGCATGCCACAACAGTGTCATGATAGATCGGGTTGCACGCTGCAACAGTGAAATTTTGAGTACGGTTGCGTATATTTATTTTTGTGTATATTGTTTCTCATTCTCTGAGGAGAGTTCATAGCGTCTGTTCGAGCATTTTATTCGTTACACGTGCTGCAACGTTCCATTCTAAAGTTCGTTTTTCCTTATGTATCACATTCGAGTTTGTAGCTTGTTAACGCATTGTTGGTGTCATACGAGATCTTGGTCAGTGTATGAGGTGGCTTATTGCTTGTGTAGCCTATACTGGGTGAGACGAGACTATTTGATCAAATAATCAGTGCAATCAGATTTATATAAGGTATATTAAAGAACAAATATCGCTATTTAGTTCAGAATGAGGTAATGGTCCTTGTCAGTAGGAGAGACTCCATTTTTTGTTAATTCGGCAAGTGGTTATGAGTGTCTACGCATCTCTTTAGTCGTGGCAGTATTTCGAGTATTAGAGCAGGGCTTATATGTGTTATGGGGTGTAATATGGGCTATAGATTCACAAAAATTTAAAGCTATTGGGGTCGGAGGATGTTATTATGGGCAACTGACTTATGTAGTGCATGGGGTGATTGCAGCACAAGTGCAAAATCATGTTTTGGTACAGTGCGTGGTGATTGGTATAGTGTTCGTGTATTAGAGTCAGGTCTTATAAAGGAATTCAGAAGTGGGAACTTGGTTTTTCTAAAGCTTGTTAACTAAGGTTATAGGGAGAGTTTTCAGTTTGGCTCGAGCTAATGTATCCAATCGGAATGTGGTGGCACGGGTAGGTGCACAAGGTATTAACAGTGATTTTGGACAATTCTGGGGCAGTCCTTAGAACATTTGAAGATGAACGTATGTTTAAGTGTGAGAGAATGCAACAACCCGACCGATCATTTTGAGCCCTGACGCGTCATTCGGAGGTTTGAGGCCTTGAGTAGCTTCGCTTCAGGTGTTATGACTTGTACATATGGTTTGAATTTAATTTCAGGATGTTTGGAGTTGGTTTGGAAAGATAATTCTAAATTTGGAAGCTTTAAGTTGGAAGAGTTAACCAAACTTTGACTTTTGAGTGAACGAACTCGGAATCGGGATTTGAAGGTTCCAACAGGTTCGTATGATGATTTTAGACTTGGGCGTAAGTCCGGATCGGGTTTCGGATGACCCGGGAGCAGTTTGGCACCTATTGTAGAAGTTGGCATTTTGGGAAGGATTTCATAAATTTGGGTTGAAGTGTATGTCAATATTATCGATGTCCATTTGGGATTTCGAGTCCGGGAATAGCTTCGTATGTTGATTCTGGTCTTAGAGGCATGTCCGGATGTTGATTTGGAGGTATGTAGGTCGTTTCGGAGTCATTTTGCGAAAGGTGGAAGTTTGAAGGTTTTTGGGAAGTTTTACTGGGAGTGGACTTTTTGATATCGGGGTCGGATTCCAATTTCACAAGTAGGAGTAGGTCCGTAATGTCAATTATGACTTGTGTGCAAAATTTGAGCTCAAACAGACTTGATTTGATAGATTTCGGCATCGGATGTGGTAGTTAGAAGTTTAATATTTTATTAGGCTTGAATCGATGCGCAATTCATGGTTTCTATGTTGTTTGATGCAATTTGTGGCCTTGAGTAAGTTTGTGTAGTGTTTTGGGATAGGTTGGTGTGATTGGACGGGTTCCCGGGGGACTCGAGTATGATTCGGGATGGTACCGGACCAAGTTTGGTTGTTTTGATGTTGCTGGTTGCGTGTTCTGGTATTGCTCTTCGCGTTCGCGAGGATCCTCTCGCGTTCGCGGAGAAGGATTTCGTTGATGGGACTTTGTCCTTCGCGTTCGCGAAGAGGATCTCGCGTTCAAGAAGAAGGAATTTTTGTTGTCCGTCGTCCGACTTTGGAAGTTTATATCTCACAATCTATAATGAATATGCAGATGATCCAAAAATGAATGTTGTAGATCTTGATATCTAGTTTGCAAAAAGGTAAACCATTTGTCATTTGGAGTTGTGTACAAATAGTTATGGTGGATAAACTACAGGCTATCCCGAAAGAGTTTGGAAATCTATACTGCACAGGGCTGACTATGGAAGCTTATATCTCGCACTCTACAAAGAATTGGGATATGATCAACATATGAAAGTTATACCCCTTGATGTCTAGTTTCCATAAAGTCAAACCAATTGTGATTTGGAGTTATGTACAAAAGGTTATGACCACTATACTAGAGGTTGTCTAATAAGAGTTTAAAAATGGCTTCTGAGAATTTTGTTCATCGTGAACCCTAATGTCACCACAAAACTTGGGGTAAGCATTCTTGAATCATTTGTGATTATATTTCATGGATTAATCTTCATTTTCGGGTTTAGATTTTCGATTTTTCAAGAAATAATCGGAAGAAATTTCTAAGATTTCACAAAACAAATTTTCGAGTTTTGAATACCGATTCAGAGTCGGATTTGAATGAAATTAGTATGGTTGATCTCGTAATTGAATGAATTGTCGGATTTTGTAAGTTTCATCGATTTACGAGATGTGGGGCCCACTGCCAACGNTTCACCACAAATCTTGGGGTAAGCATTCTTGAATCATTTGTGATTATATTTCATGGATTAATCTTCATTTTCGGCTTTAGATTTTGGATTTTTCAAGAACAAATCGGAAGCAATTTCTAAAATTTCACAAAACATATTTTCGAGTTTTGAATACCGATTCAGAGTCGGATTTGAATGCAATTAGTATGGTTGAACTCGTAATTGAATGGATTATCAGATTTCATGAGTTTCGTCGATTTATGAGACGTGGGGCCCACTTCCAACTTTTCGAGCGGAGTGTTACATCCCGCATTTTCGTATGTTAAAGTTTCGTCGTAAGTTAAACGACGTAAGTTCGGGAATGGGATTATTTTGAGATTATAAGCATCATGTTATTTCAAACAAGTGATGAGTAAATTCGTGAAGGTAAGAGGGGAAGCAAGTTAAAGAAAATGCATTTTAGTCCAAGTTTGACATGTTGGGATAAAATACGAGCCGAACTAAAATGCTCGGTATTTATGGACTAGGGCCATACAAGATACCACATGACCATGATAGTAAGGTGTATAAGGGTATTAATTAAGTAAGTGACCATTAAGTAAGTGGTAATAATTCTTAATTATGTGGGTAATTTATTAATTATTGGTAATGGGACTTTACCTAGTTAATTAATAATTGGTGGTGGATTAATTGAATTCTTTGGATAAAGACTAATGCATAAAAACGTTGCAGCCCTTTGAAATATATGAAGTGACTCATAATTTGAAAGGAAAGGTGTCAATTTAAGTGTCATACACATGACACATCCGTAGGATATCAAAAGTTTAGCCTTGGATAAAAAAGTTCAAGTCCCAGATTCTCTTATTCAGTTTTGCAAAGAAACTAATATCACATTCATTGGTCCTAATGATGCTCACGATAAATTCAAGCTGCCAGATTATAGTTGGGGTCGCTGTAAGAAATTGGAATTAGAAAGAGTTGTGAAAATTGGATGAAAGTGAGGTGCTTATGTTTGCTAAGCTATCAGATGAAATCCATAAACTTTATACGAGACTACGTAATATTATAGCAACGGCATTTTGCGATTCGAAAGGAGTATGGTGCAATCTTTCGCAAGAATATCATATGAAGTTTTCCCTACTCTGATCTCACCGATATGTGATTTGTTGCAATTGACGTTTATTAGAGGGATTGTCAAGATAATCGGCTCAGTTATGTTAAGGCTAAGCTCTTACTTCATTTTGCATGATCTCGTAATTACACAAGTTTGATAACGAGGTATAAAGAAACAATTCATGTCCTGGAATTTAAATATATTTTTCCTAGTCTTGTTAGTACAATATTCAATTGAGTATTTCCTCCTTCCAGTCAAGAGAGCAGAGAGTCTATATATATCGCATGACAGTATTTTCATTACCATCGAGCTATAATCGATGGGCAGGCCCCTATTGGGCAGCCTCTAATTAAATGGTAAGTTATATACTGAGTCTACGGTGGCCGAGCGCCAATGAGCGAGACCAATTGGCGTAGATACAGAGCCTAGTATGGCCGAGTGCCTATGAGCGAGCCTACTACGACAGAGTAGTTATATATGTATAAACTGAGCCTTATAGGGCCAGACAACTATTTTACTTACTATATTGAGAGAGTTGAGTCAGTATCCGCAGGTGAGCATATCTTCAGATTATCTTTTACTCCTAGTTACTTCGAGTTATTATATTATCTGTTCAGTTTCAGCTTTCAATATATTGCCTTACATACTAGGTACATTATTTCGTACTGATGTCCCTATTCTGGGGGTACTCATTTCACGCGTGCAGGTTCAAACAGACAGGCAAGTAGACCTCCTCATTAAGTGTTGCCCGAGTTCAGGTTGATCGGTAAGCTCCATGCCTTTCAGAGTTGCCGAGTCTAAAGCTTAATGTACGTCTTGTGTATATATGTATATATGTTATGAGTAGGTCGGGAAGCTGTTTCGATCACAGTATATCCATCAGTAGAGGCTTGTAGAGATATCCTGTCAGTTAGTGCAATACGTTGGGCTTGAGGGCCTTGTATGTATATTTGGTTTGTTTATCAGCTGCAACATTATGACGGCCTTGTCGGCCAAGCTTTATATTCATATTTAGTCAACATTCATAGTTGTCTTGCAATGTGGCCCATGGCCAAAGTATGATATCATATGTTCAGAGTCCTTTAGTCACAAGTTGGTACACAAGGATAGGTGAGGCCCCGGGTGTCGGTCTCGCCCCCCAGGCTCGGGGCATGACACGGTGTTTATAATTTTTATAAATTGTTAAATTTCAAGCATTGGAGTATACATTTTGATTTGTTTGCACATTGTTTGCATAGTTTTGGATCGAGAAGTATCGGTTTGAGGTGTTAGAGTGTCGTTGGAGCCGGTTATGGAACTTTGGAGCAAGGTAAGTCTCTTGTCTAACCTTGTAAGAGGTAATTTACCTCATAGCTGATTTAGATTTTTAATTGTTGCTAATTATGGGGGCACGTATACATAAGGTGATGAGACTGCGTGCGTAGCTACTAATTATGCTATGTCCGGGTAGTTTAGGACTCAAATCATGCATTACTTGTGATAATTGCATTCTTTATTTAATTAAATTACTGGGATTATATTGGAAATTGATAGAGGAAATAGTAAAAGACCGAATTCCATATACTTGAATTTTGTGCAAATTACTTGACTATTAATAGAAATTGTACATCCTTATATGTTAGCCTTATAATAACTTCTCATTCCGGAGGTTCATAAGAAAATGTCTTCCTTTCTTGAGGAGCGGGCCAACCGCCTTGGCATTATAGATGCATCAATGGATTGTGCTACACGTCTCTCGGCAGTGTACATGACACTCTAGATTGGGTCATATGACCTCGGCAGAAATCATGCTTAATAATAATAATTACACGATACCTTGACATTCTATTGCAGCTTGTGAAGATAAATGATTAATTGGAAATTATTTAATTTGAAAGAATTATTTATTTCCGCTTTTTAGGGAAATTATTGTTATTCACATAAACCATATCCATTCAAATATTTCTATTTTAATATTATTGACCCATAGTGAGTGTTAAAGTCGACCTCTTGTCACTTATTCTTCGAGATTAGACTTGATACTTACTGAGTACACGTTGATTTACGTACTCATACTACACTTGCTGCACATATTTGTGCAGGTACATGTATGTTTAGTGATCTTTTGGGCGCAGAGGCGTAACTATTGCAGGGACTTATAGTGAGTCGCATTCCATGTTACAAATCCAAAGCATACAAAGTCTCCAAAGGTTTTATTTATATACTCCTGTCTAATTTGTATTCCAGACAAATGTTGCATTTCTCATATTTCCTAGTTGATGCTCATGCACTTGTGACACCGGGTTTTGGGGGTTCTTTCAGGTTATTTATTTATCGTGGTTCGTGCAGTTACTTTCAATTACTCTGTAAATTCTATTTTACACAGTCTAATTAAGGAAAAATTTTGATTACAAAAATACTAAAATAGGTAATAAAATTGGTAAATCACTATTGGCTTGCCTGGCGACGCTGTTAGGTGCCATCATGACCCATGGTAGATTTTGTTTCGTGACACTTAGCATCACCATGCTGAATCATGTCCTTAAGGAAAAGCAAATGAGATTCATCAAACAGATTCTCCCTGATACGATCGTAAAGAGAAGATTGAGAGACTACACAAGCCAGTACTCGACTCGGCTCAGAAATATCCAATCTAACAAACTGGTTGGCTAAGGACTGAACATCCAACGCCAACGGTCTCTCTGCTGCTGGTAGATATGCTAAGCTCCCCGAACTCTCCGCCCGGCGACTCAAGGCATCAGCCACTACATTGGCCTTTCCAGGATAGTACAAAATGGTGATATCATAATCTTTAAGCAGCTCCAACCACCTCCGCTGACGTAAGTTAAGATCCTTCTATTTGAAAAGATACCGCAAGCTCCGGTGATCGATGTAGATAACACAAGGGACACCGTACAAATAGTGCAGCCAAATCTTCAAGGCATAAACAATAGCTGCTAACTCAAGGGCATGGACATGATAGTTCTTTTCATGCACCTTCAGCTGTCTGGATGTGTAGGCAATCACACTACTGTCCTACATCAACAACGTGCCAAGACCAATCCGCGACGCATCACAATATAAAGTATAAGATCATGAACCTGTAGGCAATACTAATACTGGGGCTATAGTTAAAGCTGTCTTGAGCTTCTGAAAGCTCTCCTCACACTACTCTGTCCACCTGAACGAAGCACCCTTCGAGGTCAGCCTGATCATAGGTGCTGCAATAGATGAGAAACCCTCTATAAATCGACGGTAATACAAAGCCAAACAAAGAAAACTCTGGATCTCCATAGCTGAGGACGATTTGGGCTAACTCTGTACTGCTTCAATCTTCTTCGGATCCACCTGGATCCCATCACTCGATACTACATTACCCAAGAATGCCACTGAGTCTAGCCAAAACTCACACTTTGAAAACTTTGCATATAACTTTATTTCTCTCAAGGTGTGAAGCACAGTTCTCAGGTGTTGCTCGTGATCCTCCCGAGTCCGGGAGTACACCAGAATGTCGTCAATAAACACAATGGCGAATGAGTCAAGATAGAGTCGGAAAACACTGTGCATCAAGTGCATAAATGTTGCTGGGGCATTGAAAGCCCAAATGATATCACAAGAAACTTGTAGTGACCATACCGAGTCCTAAAAAATAGTCTTCGGGATATCTGGCTCTCGAATCTTCAACTGATGATAACCTAAGCCTAAGTCAATTTTGGAAAACACTCTGGCTCCCTGTAACTGATCAAATAGATCATCAATACGAGGCAATGGATACTTGTTCTTTACTGTGACTTTGTTCAACTGGCGACAATCAATACACATCCGCATAAAACCATCCTTTTCCATAAATAAGACCAAAGCACCCCAAGGTGACACACTGGGCCGAATGAAGCCCTTATCAAGCAATTCCTCCAACTTCTCCTTCAACTCTTTCAACTAAGGAGGAGCCATACGATATTGAGGAATAGAGATAGGCTGAGCGCCCGTCAACAAATCAATGCCAAAGTCAATATCTCTGTCGGGTGGCATGCCCGGAAGATCAACTGGAAAAACATCCGGAACATCCGTCACTATTGGAACTTACTCAACTATAGGGGTATCAATACTGACATCTCTCACATAAGTTAGATACACGCCACACCCCTTCTCAACCATTCGTTGAGCTTTAAGAAATGAAATAACTCTGTTGGGAGTATACTCTAGTGTACCTCTCCACTCTAATCGCGACAACCAGTCCATCCCCAAAATAACATAAAAGTCTACCATACTGAGCAATAATAAATCGGCTCTGGTCTCAAAACCACTAAGAACAACCTAATGCGACCGATACACACGGTCCACAATAAGAGAATCTCCCACAGGTGTAGCCATATAAATAGGAGAACTTAAAGAATCACGAGATACGCCCAAATACGGTGCATTATAAGAGGACACATATGAATAAGTGGAGCTTGGATCAAATAAAACTAACGCATCTCTATGACAGACTGAACAATACCTGTAATGATAGAGTCGGAAGGAACTGCCTCTATACGAGTGGGAAGAGCATAATATCTGGCATGGCCTCCCCCTCTAGGGCGACCTCGATCTCCCCGACCTCCACCTCGAGCTGGATGAGCTGGTGCGGTGGTAGCTAGTGTTGTAATCATAGCCTAAGGACCCGGTGGAACACGCTATGCCTGAGAAGTCTATATAGGTGCACCCCTCCTAAGTCTGGGAAAATCCCTCACCATATGGCAAGTGTCGCCATACCCATAACAAGGTCTCGGAAGGCATGGCTGTTGTGACTTGCTCGGTCCAGGTCTGCTGGACTGTCTACTAAAAGCACCCCGTGTAGGAGGCGCACTAGATACCGGCGGTGCATAATAAGGCTCCTGGGGCCCAGAAGGGGCCAAAATACCACCGGCAGCTGGAAGTGCTGAATGGACAGGGCGACTCATATAACCCCATGACGAACTACAGTCGGGGTACGAGTACCACTATAAGTGCCAAACTCTCGAGACCTCTTGGCCTCTCTCTCCTCTCTTTCCCAAGCAAGCATACCCTCCAATATATTAGCAATACTCACAACCTGCTGGTAAGAAATATCCATATCCAACCCCCGGGCCATGCTAAGACTGATACTTGGGTGGATCCCTCGATAAACTGACGAACCTTTTATTGAATTGTAGCAACCAAGGCAGGTGCATGTCGGGCCAAATCACTGAAGCAAACTACATACTCTGAAACAGTCATAGCACCCAGGCGCAACTACTCAAACTCTGCGCTCCATGCATCTCCGAGACTCTGGGGAACATAGTCCCTCAAGAACATGTCTGAGCATTGAGTCCTTGTAAGCGAAGCTGCCTTAGCCGGACTACCCAACTCATAAGCACACCACCACTGATAGGCTGCTCCTCTGAGCTGGAATGTAGTAAAAGACACCCTACTTGACTCCGCTATGCCCATAGTACGAAGAATACAGTGACAATACTTCAGAAAACCATGGGCATCCTCTGACGCCAATCCACTGAAGGTAGGAAGGTGGTACTTCTTGTATCTCTCGAGTCTTAGCTGCTCCGTCTCAGAAACTGCTATCCTAATCTCACGCTGAGCTGGAGCTAGTGGCTGCATCGGTATAATATCTAGAACCTGGTCTACCTTAACCCGTTGCTCTGGAGTACCGGCGATGGGAGTCGGTGCTCCTCCTCGAGCTTGAGATATGGCAGGAGCAAGTGGAATCAATTCAGCCTGAGCTAAGGTGCTGAACATGCTCTGAAACTAGACTAAACTCTACTGGAGGGCGAGTGCAGCAACATGGAACGCAGGTGTCTGCCCTCCAGCTGAACCTACTGGGGGCTCCTCTGTAGCAATTCGTGCGGGTGCTCTCACTACACTGCGTGGATGTCCTCGGCCTCTACCCAGGCCCTGGCCTCTCGCAGATCTAATAGGGGGCACATGTGCCTGGTCATCAGATCCGCCGGTACGTATCCTCACCATCTGTGACAGAATAGAATACAAAAGTTTAGAATTTTGAAGTCAATAATTTTCGCACGACAAAGAATCAAAGAAGTGTAGTTTTTCCTAACAGTTCCATAGCCTCCCGAATATAAGTACAGATGTCTCTGTATCAATACGCGAGACTCTAATAATCCGGCTTGTGACTCACGACACCTACGAACCTAGAGTTCTGATACCAACTTATCACGACCCAATTCTCCCTATGTAAGACTTCGTGATGACATCTAGTCTCTACGACTATGTAAGCCTAAAAAATACGGAAATAACAAAATAGAAGTAACAATGCCGCTCGGTATGTACAATAACCAACACTCTAGTAATACACAGTATTCCCAAAACCTGAAACATCATAAGTCACAAAATACCGAAGGAAACTACTATCTCTATACACCAGAGTCTAATAAAAGAAGTACGTAAGGTAAATGACATAGTAGAGAATAGAGGGGGACTCTGAGGTCTGCGGACGTGGCAGATGTACCTTGAAGTCTCCGTACAACAGCAAGCACTCTCAGCTAGTAGCGAGGCTGATAAGAAGCACGTAGATCTGCACATAAAAGATGTGCAAAAGAGTAGCATGAGTACACCACAATGGTACCTAGTAAGGGTCAAGCCTAACCTCGGTAGAGTAGTGACGAGTTCAGGTCTGGGCCCTACTGGGATCTAATAATAATATAGATGATATAACAAAATGAGGTAGAACGGAGAGGTTAATAGAAAGTATTCACAAAGCAATAACAACACAGTACAATGTGATAACAATAGGGGCACTCCCGAGATACTATCTCGTAGTCCCAAAAAGTAAATACTCAACGGGGGATCTCCCGAGATACCGTCTCGTAGCCCCAAAAGTAAATATGCAGGGAGAACTATCGAGGTACCGCCTCGTAGTCTCAAAAGTAAATGTGCAGGGAGAACTCCTGAGGTACCGCCTCGTAGTCTCAAAATTAAAAGTGCAGGGAGTACTCCCGAGGTACCACCTCGTAGTCTCAAAAGTAAACACATAGCTCAAACCGATAAATACAACAGTTACAACAAGAATACTATAGTTAAGACTGATAAAATCAAGGAGAAACAACAAATCAACTAGGCGTGTTGCACATAGTTCAAATAAGTAGTTAAAGCACATAGACATGCGATATTATACTAAGCAGGATAACTACACATGTTGGTATAACTCAATTAAGATGAAAACATGTTACTACTCAGTAAAACAAATCGGGTTTTACAACAAATAGCCCATGTACGCACTCGTCATCTCACGTACACGGAACTCACATATCACAACAGTACCAAATCCTCAGGGGATTTCCTCCACACAAGGTTATGCAAGACACTTACCTCGAATCAAGCTCAATCAATCTGTAAGAATGCCTTTTCCTCGATTATCTGACTCTGAATTGCCCAAATCTAGCCATACACAACTGAATATCATAAATACAACTATAATAGACTCATCTAATTAATGAAATCAATACTTTAACAAAAATTTCATAAATTTCCCTAAAATGTCAACCCAGGGCCACGTCTCGGAATTGTGTAAAAGTCACAAAATATGAACACTCATTCACTCAGGAGTTCACTCGTACCAAAATTATCCAAATCCGATATCAAAATCCGAATCAAAACTAAAAACTTAGTTGAAGAACTTCCAACCTTTTTCCCCAAATTTCTCAACCAAATCCATAATTAAATATGAAAACATCTATAGATTAGTGGAATATAACCATAAATGAGTTAAGAATCATTACCCCAAAGTTCTCTCTGAAGAATCCTTAAATTATCGCCTCAATTGGAGCTCTCAAAGTCCCAAAATTGAAAATGGGATAAAACTCTCGAACTTGGCCCTTTTCTGCCTAGCGATTTTGCATCTGTGGGCTTCCAGTTGCACCTGCGATGCCTCACCTACCGAAATTCCATTGCATGTGCGGACTTGACTTTAGTCCCCTAGATACGCATCAGTGAGAAGAGGGCCGCACATACGGATGTGCTCCTGCGACCAAGGATCCACACCTGCGGCCTCAACGCTCTTGTGCATATTCCCACCGCAGAAGAGAGGCCGCTTCTGCGTAAATCTTTTTGCACCTGTGAATCAAGCATGGGCTAACCAAATCCGCTTCTGTAATCCTTCGTTCGCACATACGTGTCTGTACCTGCGGCCAATCCCACCGCAGGTGCGATGACACCAGAAGATGAAAAACTTCAGCAGCTATACAAGTCCAAATTTCGATCTATTATGCATCCGAAACTCACCCGGGGCCCCCGGGACCTCAACAAAACATACCAACAAGTCCTAAAGCATCATACGAACTTAGTCGAGCCCTCAAGTAACAACAAACAATGCTAAAAACACGAATCGCCATCCAATTCAAACTTAATGAACTTTGAAACGTCAAACTTCTACAACTGATGCCGAAACCTATCAAATCACGTCCGATTGACCGCAGATTTTGTACACAAGTCATATTCGACATTAGAAACTTTCTCCAACTTCTGGAATTGGAATTCGACCCCGATATAATAAAGTCCACTTCCGGTCAAACTTCCCAAAAATTCAACTTTTGCCATTTCAAGCCTAATTTAGCTACAGGCCCCCAAAACACAATCCGGACATGCTTCTAAGTCCAAAGTCACCCAATGGAGCTAACAGAACCGACAGAACTCCAGTTTGGTGTCGTGTTTATACAGTTCCAACTACGGTCAAAATCGTAGAACTTAAGCTTCCGTTTTAGGGACTAGGTGTCCCATTTTACTCCGAAACCACAAACAAAACCTTCCGGCAAGTCACATAAGCAAAACAAGATACGCGGGAGTCAGAAATAGGGAATTGGGGCTATTAATCTCAAAACGACCGGCCTGGTCATTACAAAAGGCCACACATTTCAACTTTAGGCAACGCTTTTTAGGGGTAGCCTAAACTAGCATAACCGTTTCTCTAAGGGCATACTTTTAAGTGTTGCTTTAGAAGCCACACTTCAACAGTGTGGCCTATATGATACAAAGGTCAGGCTTCGTACATACCCTTCTAGCAACACTTTGCATGTCCTACAACAACACTTCTAAAGCGTGCCTTTGATACATTATATGCCACACTTTTCTTGCGTAGCCTTCGGCAACAACCCTTATAAAGTATTGTCTTTGTTATAAAATTACAAATTTAGATATATCTAATAATCACATTTATTACCACACATACTATTATCTTATATTTTAAGATCATTGCTAGAGTATGAAAATCTCAAGAACTACATCAACTAACAAATAACAAAAAAAAGAATTCAAACGAGTACAATTGCTATGAACTTCTAAAGTATATAGATATATCATGTACTGCATTAACTATAAAGCAAATTGCTCAAACATGCGTCCTAGCAATGAACTTAATAAATTTTAATGTATGTATCATGAAAATGTTTTAAACACATTAAACAATTGAAACTAGCATCTACTAAAAAACCCATTTATTCCCCTTAGCTATAGGTTTCTTTTCTGATACATGGAGGGTTTAACACCCTTCACATAATCTTCTGTTTTTGTAAGCTTGACATCCCTATTAATCTATGCGGCGTGTGAGTTTTTCTTTTTCAGACCAGCAGAAACTTCTGAAGGTTTCTGCACCTTAAGTTCCCCATTAGTACTTTCTTTGTTCTCTTCAATAGCTTTGCCTTCCGAGACTGAAATTTGAGACAAACAAAGATGCACTGTTTGTTATAGCCTGCTAATAATGTGAAAATATTGTATCTCTATATCATCTCCAAATAGATAATATCATATGAGTACTATAAGGTTGGTGGGATTCAAATAAATGAAAGCATTAAATATTAAATACATGGTTACACAATCCAAAAAGTTTCATAGTGGATCTGCATAAAAATTAAATTTAGAAAAGCCAAGCTGAGAGTATCAATTAAGTAATGAAATCTAGTTGGATCAATCTACCATGTAAAGTGTTGCGAAAAGAATTTGTGGGCACAGTTTGCAGGCGTAGCCTTTGATAAAGTAGGGGAGTCCTACTCTTGATACAATTCTAAATGAAGTAAGAAATCTCCTGATTGGCTAATTAATCGGCCTATCCTTGATACATGCCGATATCTCCACCGTGATCTATGCTCGATCGTAGATATTTCACATTTCTATTATCCGACTTAGCAAGTTTCCCTCGATCTTTCCTGATCTCGACTTTGTTCGGGCCCGGGGTCTCGAGCCTGGCGATATAATTTCACACCTCGGTTTGATAAGACTTGACGTCGGACCTTAATCTATCATATGACAGTCTCGATTAGTCAAGTAATGGGCGAGCCCGATTTTGGCCATATACAGATCATCCCCTCGTTTCTCAGAGAGAAAATGACGAGAAACGACATGAATTTCCGAATCCTGTCTCGATGGGCAGTGATGTAAGCGACGAACCCGACTATAGCGTAAGCGATAAAATGGATATCGAAACATCCCGTCGATCCAGTTATCAAGGCATTAAATGCCTACTAGTCGCAGGTCGGCCGCTACCATTTCTGAACCATCACCATCAAGCTACAAGTATCTAATTTTTATTCATTCAAACTTTACGCTCAAAGCTCCTCCTATTCTATTTTTTTCCTTAAACAATCACTTTGCTTTGCAACTCTTGCACCCAAATTTCTTAAGATTTCATCAAACCGCATACCATCTTAATTCTCTTTCCTCATGTTCTTCAATGGAAAAAACTTCTAAGACCGTACTGCAAAAGGAGGCCGCTTATTCCTAACGACCCACCGGTGGCAGGGGTACGGCGGAGCCTCACCGTAAGGAATTTGTTCCGGCAAGGTGCCCCACTGTTATCGATTTTAAGATTGAAAAGACCTCCTCGGTACCGGGCCTATGTGAGCTGGTTCGCGATATATGTGCTCAATCACCGAGGATCTCCTCACCAAGGTAAAAGAGGATAGCAACTCGGTCAATAAGCATGTGGTGGTTCCTTCACCCGAGGAATCGATCACTACCCATGTGGAGGGTTTTCTAAGTGTTTACACTTATCCCTTAGACCCTATCATCATTGCCCTTTACAAGAGGTATCATGTGACGTTTGGCCAGATCCACCCCTCCTTCTGGAGAATAATGATTCTCCTCCGACTTTTTGTAAGCAAAATCGAGGGATGTACCTTTAGCCTCGACCACCTTATGCGCCTCTACAGTCCCCGACTCTATTGAGGGGGGCTGATCAAGCTTGCTCTTCGGGCTAGTAAGGCTCAATTCTCGAACATATATGAAGCTCGTGACTGAGGTTGGACGAGCCGATTTGTTCGAGTGAAGACTTTAGACCTGATCCGTGCTGAAGACATATCATTTTCCTAGAAATGGAACATGAAACATAAGTGATTTTTTGCTTCGAAGGTTTAATCTCATTGTTTTCCTTATTATATCTTTCTTCATTGATGTTTTTGGTGTCGCCGCTGTGGCTCAGATGTCGGACGCAGTTCCTGAACAAAAGGAATAGGTGGAGGGCCTTGTGTCACACAGGCCATATTCCGAGTGGTCTTGAATGGAATTAGCGAACGGTCGATGGAAGGCCTGCAATCATGGTGAGAGATTTTCCCAGATACATCTGATATCATTTCTTTTTATCATCGGTCCCTGATTTATTATGTTTTTATTTCGCAGGTTTACCAAAGGACGTCGAGATAAAACCTCCATCAATTGATGATGATATACACTCCAATCCCCCTGCTCCAAAACTGGTCAAAGAATAAGGGAAAAGAAAAGCCCCGATTCTCTCCGACTCCAAAAAGAAGAGACCGAGGAAGCTGCTGGTGCATAAGCCCAAAAAAGCTTGGGGCCGGGAACTCTCATTGGACTCACTCAAGTGGTTGAGGGATGAGTCCGAGAAAGAAGAAGATTCTAAGCTGGTGGCCCGAGTAAGATGTGTTTCCGAGATGCCTCGAGCCATGGAGGTCATAGTAGAGACAATGGTTGAAGTCCCCGAGAGTGTCGAGACCGATTTGGCCCAAGCCAATGAGATCGAAAAGAAAAGTGTTATCGGTATGTCCTAGTCAGAAGACAACATTCCCAAAGAGGTGCCTGGGGTGATTGACATTTCTGGGTCGCCCTCATTTATGGATTCTATGATTAACGAGGTTTAGGTGTTGAAGGGTAAACTTGTCCATGGAGTAGCCAATTCTTTCAATAACTTTTTTGATGGCCTCGAATCTACAGCTTCAGAAGGTGCTACTGGGTTGGGCAACTTACTGGTGCCAAATAAGGTACCGTCATCGGGCGCTACTGGGTCTTCATCGAGCCCAGAACTGGTGGATTGATTCCCTTCCCCAAGTGTTAACCCCGACCACAGGCGATCGATAACTTTTTCTGTCCCCAAGGATGCCCGTGTTTTCTCTGCCCTCGTGGGGGTCGCTAGTGTTACAACCTATGTTTTCGTACGTACGAGTCATCATAAGTCAATTGATGTAAGCTCAGAAATGAAATCATATTTGAAAATTTTGCAAAGTAAGTTAATCATATTACCTTGGAGGTTACCAATATTGAAGATCATGAACAACAAGTACAAAGATGGTTGGAAGTTTCAGAAGCTAAGGGAATTGAAAACAAATAATGTTTCGTCGAAAGTCGACAAATTGGGAATGTTATAACATGTACTTTTGGAGTGAGACCAGGGTGTTTAAATTGATAAGTAGGTTATGTTATGAGTTATGTTAGTCGTATGATAGTCGTGTGTTATGTTTTGAAGTCAAGCGAGTGGTGGAACAAAAGTCGATGAAAGTCATCACAAGTTACGTTCATAAGTTTTACAGAAACTTTGGGTCAAATGTAACTGCAAGTTTCTCCCAATGTACTTAGAGTTATGGGGTTTTCCACCCATAACATTAAAGCTCTATGAGTCTATTTTCCAACGCATTAAACCATTTGTCAATACAACATTGGAGTAGAGAGATATGCGCATGTTTGCGATACTGCGCAAGCTGCTAGGTGACAAGTAGGTGGGTCACCTACTTGCTTAAA